>BQNB010025609.1:19057-59465 GCA_026074375.1 Tanacetum coccineum | reverse complement strand
TGAGTTTTTGGTCGACTAAGGCAAAAAGGAGAAAAGAAAATACTGTTTTGATTTTATAAAAATAGTTTCCTAAAACAATTGGGCTTCCTCCCTTTTTTTCTTTTTACCGAGCCATAAGCCCACTTAAATAATTTTTTTTCTTTTTCATTTTAAAAATTCGGTTGCCTCTTTTTAGAAATATATATATATATTTTATCACAAAACTAACTACTACTTATTTATCTTAAACACTTAAATAAATACATAACTTTTAAAATAAAGTACTTATACCAACTATAAATTTTTTTCCAGCTATTATTAATCATTAATATCATAAATAAATTACGATACCTCGATTTACCAACTAATCTCAACCCGAAATCATCAATAGTCGATACGTTAAATTCTCAATCGCTCAAATGCTCAAATGCACTAACATTCCAAAATCATTATCACATACGAAATCGAATGACTAAATCATCCATTTTTATTCTTACAAGCACATATTATAGCCCACATATCATACCACATAAATCACCAAATTGACTTGCGCACATAAATTAAAACACATAAAGCAAACTAGGTTAACACCAACGGCTAAACTAACCTTGTTAAATCGCGGTTGTCACACTTGAGCTATTATACAAAACATTTAAAGTTTTGAGCACATGACAATGGTTTGAAATAACTTCAGATTGCAACCCGGACCCAAATGTCACGGGAGAGTGTACGCTTCAGTGCGCTTATCCTAAGAAAAGAAGAGAAATCTTCTATCACGTGGTTTAAAAATTATTGAACACAAATTTTCAAAAAGAACTTTCAATGTCAAATTCTTTCCATAATATTTAACAATTTCCGGTATCTTATATGGTATATTATTTGTGGTATCCTTCAAATTATATGTTCAACACTCCCTTCCTTAAATAATTTCTCAAAATTGTGGTATCCATTTTCTCAAAAATTCATATTTATGTGGATCAATTTTTGAAGGGGAGTCTTTTAAAACCAAAAGCCTTTTAATGATGTTGGATACATCTCATAAAAGTCAAATTTTATGTATGCAAAACATTAAGTGGATTTTAAAAGTTGTATTTCAATGTCAAATACACGCGAGACTAAGCACAATTTTTCAAGACCTTACCAATGTCATTTAAAAATTATGTGCTCATTTCTCCTGCACCACTAAGCACTCGGGTATGCTCAAATACTCTCGCGTTACTCTTCGGATTCGGTCCACTGTATGAATGGTATAGCCTTAGTCTCGTATTTGTGTGGTATAACCACGTCATCTTAAATCCATCTTTAACATATTGTGTTTTCAATCATTTTTATTTATGGTGTCAAAATTTTAATTATGCACGGTATTCCCACATTATTTTTGATGGGAGCAAACAGAAAATGTTTACTAATCATGGCAAATCTATGGTATCATTTTTCTCCTCATGAAACTTTTCATGTCTCAAATTTTAATCAATTGGTATTTAAAATTCTAAAAGATTTATTATTTTCGATAAGAGGAGAAAATGTGATTTTAAAAATGTGATCTTTAAGACTCTAAGTGCACAACTTCTACCCACATGTGCAAAACAATTTTGAATCTCGATGCACATGTGTAGGGGGAGTATTTCATAAAAGTAAAACTCTCAAAGTGTTAAAAATATCTTGATTTCTATCAAACACTTTTGATTTTTTTTCAAAGGATTATGGTTTTCCACTCTATATACTTCAACAACCAATTAACTCACCAGTCGATGAAAACTCATAAGGGGTTAAGGTTAGGTATAAGTCTCTGATCCCAACCAAAATCGGACGGATGATTTTTGAGATGCTTGAGTAAAATGTCCTTGGTTGATTGTGAAGATGAATGAGTTAAAAAGAATAATGTTGTACAAGAATGAGTTATACGGAACCTTCACAACATTGTGTGTGTTGACGTCTAGGGAAAATATTAAATGGTTGAAGAATGAAAAAAGAACTGTAAGGATAAAGAGGTGCTATAAGACAAGAAGCCCCCCATCTATTAGGCAGAGCGGGTTCAAATACATAATCTATCAGAATTACAAAGATGATTTCTGGTATTGAAGATAGACATCATGTACCTAGTGATGCAATGCACAACCTTCCCCAACCATTCAAGTTTCTCTCAAAAGATTCTTGTCTCATTTGTCATGGAGATTACTACACGTTACTATTGTCTTCTCACTCCGAGATTGTTAATATTGAATATATGGCAGTCCGTTCCAGCCTCCCGATCACTAAAACCAATTTCACTAATCGCGTCTAGAGCCAAAAGAGATCATATATTTATAAATTTCATTAGGACAAATCCCATGTAAACCATCTGTTGTTACATCATATATACCCATTAAGGTAAACTAAGAGTCCTTCGAATTATCGTGTGAATCCTTGCCAGCAACATTCAGAGTGATACTCTTTAGTTTCATCGTGATGAAGGAAAGCCTTCAAGTGTCATCATCAAACAGCCTGCGGTAGGTAACTTGCAAGCACTATATGAAATCAAGCTTTATGTTAAACTGGTTATTGTATTTTGGTCTAGTAAATGAATGATGACTTAATTCAGTACGATAGTAACTAACTATTCAATTGTATCGTGTTGTATGCTTTGAGACTTCAGGTAATGAGGAACAAGATAGTACAAGAAACCTTGTCAAGGAGGTTCTTTGAATCTACCTGATCATATGTACAATATTTATACTATAAAATGAGAAACCGAAGGTTATCGCAACCAAAATTCGACGAATGACAATGTCATATTTGTCCATATCTGTTATTGCTAACCCATATAAATGCAGGTTTAGACGATAGTGTTTTAGCCTCATTCCAGCAGCGTCACATTCATAATCACATGCTCATAGTCAAGCCTAAAGTAAAACCATTCACATCAAAGCAAAAAAGAATGTATTCGGTCCGAAAGCTCAAGTTCCATGTTTCATATTTAGCAACTTGTCATCAAGCACAAGATCATTAAAGTCAAACAAATACACTGTTATTTTGGGGAGATCTGGTTAGACTTAGAGGCATTCTACAGGGATATTGTTAGGCCTTTTGATGAATTGAGGGATGATTTTCAAGACAAGTATGAGCATGTTGGTCAAAAGCACAAGATAATCAAGAAAGTTGTAACACCTCCAAAATCAGATAGCAGTGGAAGGTAACCGGGGGTGCTACTTCATAGCACAAAGTACAAGTTACAAAAAACGACCTCTAAGTGAGACATTTTGAAAAGTTACACATTCGATATATTTAAACATCAGAGTTTACAAAAAGAGGTCCCAATAGTTTTAACAAAACACAATGTTTTCAAAATAAAGTTTATCGAATGTGATAATATGCAGAGTCTTCAAAAGATATTCGTGCGACTTCCTTCCAAGACAACTCCTTAAAAATCTGAGATAAACATGCTAAAAATGTCAACAAATAATGTTGAGTGAATTCATAGGTTTTATAATTTAAACATGGACCGCAAGATTTCAAGTAAATAGTTGCTATGAAACACATTCAAAGTCAAAAGTATGTTTGACTAATGTAACTGAAAAAGTCATAAAAAATCTTATTATCGACTAAGCTCATGACACTGAACCTTTAAAACAAGTATGCAAACCCCAACTCAAAGTTTGGAGCCCCGGAAGTAGGTGTTCTACCTAACACCAAGTATTAATTCAAAATGTAAGTGGGTTGTTTGACCGTAGTATTCGTTTTTGCCACCACCTAGACGGATGATGTTAGTCCAAATAAATCTATTCACATCATTCATGTTTACTTTCCTAAAGCAATTAATGGCTCATGATTTCAGGGGACCTAAATGGCAATAGTGGTACTTAGGCAATAATACATCAGGCATAGCATACAGTTTTAGTACTTGCGTCCAAACATAAAAATAGCATGTATCTCCCTTGCAGAGTTTGTAAAACAATTAGTAAGGAAAAAGGGCAATGAACGCACCTTTTAGCGATACAACAAAGTCAATGGAATAAACGCCAAGAAATGTCGATAAGTCCTAGATGCAACCTAAGTGTAACATCGCGCTTTAGAATATAAAAATATTACACAACAATCATAAATAAGTTTTTACAAATTATTTTGTAAAATAGTTGGCATTGTACACTAGTGTATTAGTTTTTATAAAAATATTTGGGCCCAAAAATATGTGTCCAACTTAACATTTATATATCCAAAAATAAGTACCCAAAGTAATGCATGTAAGCCCAAAACAAGTGTTCCATATAATTATTATAAGCCCAATAACAAATATCCATTTTAGTGTCAACAAGTCCAACTATACATGAGCTGCCAAAATATTTAGGTTTTATCTAACTTCACGGACCCGTATCTCCTAATCCGTAAATGGTCTTGGTTCGGTTCTTACGCCTACGGAAAGGTAAATGAGTCTATATTACAGATTTATAGGCCCCATAGTTTCAAAATTTTCGTAACGAATGTGAAATTAACATTTACCCTTAGTTATCAAAACTGATTTTTTAACAGGTTTTTACCGCCTTGGGAAAATGGAAGTATCTCCCAAATAGTACATCCGTTGAGGCTGGTTGACACGGTAAAATTTAAATTAAACTATTACCTACAAGTTTTAGTCTTACAAAAATGGTGGTTTCTATAAAAAAAATTGGACTTATAATCAAATGAAAATCTGTGTTCGGTTTCTGACCACTTTCACCGTTTCATTTATAGAAAATTCATCGGGTATCGTTACGCTTCGATTCACCCGGCGAGTCGAAGATAAGGCATAGGCCTAAGTCCCTATATTTTTTTCTAAATCGTCACAGGTCACCAATATTTCCAGAACATCCTCTAAACCTAATGATCTAAAACAGTCCCTTAACAAAGTTGTAAAATCTACTTTTATCAAGTTTTCTAGTCCCACATTAATTATGTACAATGCCAAAATTTATACAAATACTCACTAAATAATATATATACATAAAATAAAGAAAGTACATCAAAAAGAATGTGAATAATTATACAAGGAAAATTAAAAAGAAACTATGAATGATATCTGACAAAAAGGATAAAAATGATAGAGATTTACAGCAAGAATATCTAACAACTTGATCTTGATCTTCTCCAACCCACTATTAAAGCTCTAACCAACTAAGACACACTTGAAAATAGTCCCTTTCTTACACCATGATAACCATGAAAATACCCAATATAAAATGTTTTTTGATGATGCCTTGAAAAAGATTAACCAAGAACTAGAAAACCATCTACCTTTGATTTAACCTTTGAGAGAATCATGAAAATAGCAAGATGGAGAGAAGGCTAATATTATTCACCTCTTCAAGATAAAGCCTTGAATGAAAAACGAACCAAGAGGCTTGTTAAGGATGATGAAATAAGCCTTTTTGAATGATGTTCTTGTGTTTAATCAAGATTTTGAGTGGTGGTTGATGGTGGCCTTGTGGTGGCCGATTATAGCAAGGAAAGGAAGAGGAAAATTTGATTTGTTTGAGAGAGAAATAATGTTTGTGTAGGAAAAATGATGGTTGCGTGGGTATAGAGAGTTATGAAGAGTAATAATAGCTTTCTTGGTTGTGTAAAGAGTGCATAGAGGGAATTGATATTATTGGCTTAGGGAGAGGTGGTTTGGACGCGTAGGGGACAAAAGAAAAATGGGGAAGTATTTTATTTTTATATAAATTTTGTAGTTATTTGTTTTGTAAATAATTTGTTAAATGTATGTATTTTAAGGTAAGTAAAGGTATATTTGTATTAAGTGTATGTCTACAAGTGTAAGTATTATGGTTTAAGGGTGAGTAGATTTAAAATATGTGTAAGGTGACTTAAGAAGATATAATTTGATGAGATTTAGTTAGTTTATGTGTTCATTTGGTTAATATTGTAGTGTAAGTTTAAAACGTAAGGTTTACGCGCGATATCGGGTTTACCGGGAAAACTTACAAGTTATAATGAACGAAGTGACCTAAGTTCATTAAAGTGAATGAATTACACTTATTAATGATTAATGAAATTGTTCTAATGACCTTTGAGCATATCGACCTAACGGCATTTTCCTAAGATCATACGTAGAAGGCACATTTCTAGACTAAGGTTCTTAGAAATAGGAAGTTATGCACAAAATGACCCAAATAATCTAAAGATGGATTTAATGCAATTAAAATATGACAGGAATGTTATGCAATACTAACGGTTGCTAACTTGAATTTTTGACGGTGGTCACAGTCTTCCCCCGTAAAAAGAATTTCATACCGAAATTCAGCTCGTTTGTACTCCTGACGACGTAAACGCGAAAGGTGTGGGTATTTTTGTTTAGTTTCGTCGTCACACTAGCGTGTGAATTCAGGTCCTCATTGATTGTTCCAATGAACTTTGACGATAGGGATATGGCTCTGCTTTGGTTGTTTGACCTCACGTCTATAATCTCTATAGGATCCTCGATAAAGTGTAGCTTGTTGTCGAGTCGAATTTCATTTAGTGGAATGACAAGGTTTTCATCAGATAAACATTTCTTTAGGTTCAAGACGTGAAAGGTGTTATCGATTCTACTGAGTTCTCGCGGTAGTTCAAGTTTGTATAGCTAGCTTGCTCTAGTGACTTTGCACCTTGTACTGTATATGTAGTGTCTCCAATTCTTCAGTGCAAAGGCTAAATCTTAGATTATGCGTTATAACGTGTTTGAAGGGTTCAATAAAATAATTAAGCAAGATAGCAAATGAATATTGACTAAATAATAGTTAATACATAAAATGTCTGCAATGTGCATGTAGGTACGGATTAGTTGTTATGAAAATCCTTTATGAAAAGATTGAATACCTGTATTGATGAGAAAACAAGCGAAAACAAATAATTAATATGTCATACCGATGATCAAAGAAGCCCATATCAAGTACATTACATATCAAGGTCAAAAAATGAATTTTTGTCGATAATAAATGTGAGCGGAGGAATCAAATAAATTATTAATCTTCAAAGGAAGTGAATGCCAATACAAAGAGGTTATAACGGGTTTGATATTTCAGGATTAGAGGATCTTAAAAGGAAGATTAACTATTTTTACGAACAAAGAAACAAATGACCAACAATCGATGCAAAGAATGAATCAATAGATCTTGAAAAGTATGGTCATAGCATCACAAGGAAAATCAATGAAAGTATATGGAGAAATAATAAAAGATATCTTAAGCACGTAAAATACGAATATGTCAATGACTTAAGAGAGCGGGTAAAAGAACATATGTACAAATGTAATAATGATCAAAAGAATAAATATCGAGAATGATCCGCATAAACAAATTATGAATCAAAGAAGTATAGAGGATCATTTGTATGAAAGAACCAATTGTTCATCATGATAGTAGATAGAAGTAGGTATCAAGAATATCAAAATAAGGTAACGGTCAAAAAGAAATAAACGTAAAGAATTATATGATCACCAAAATGAACGTAGAGAGTCCTTTGTTTTATGAGATTATGAACCGGAAGACTATAGAGAGTCATCCGTAAATTTAATTGATGTAACTAAGGGAGTATTAATACCAATAGCTGAAAGAGGCATATCTTAAAGAAACAATATGTCAAGATTGCTAAACGAGATAGGTGAATTAATTGTACAAACAATTAATTATTAAAGAGAGTTAATACCAAATGGCTAAAACAAGCACATATTAAGGAAATGGTTTATCAAGGATGTTAAAATAGGATATGGGAAGTTAATTGTACAAACAAATAATTTTTGAAGGGAGTGGATATATATCCGTACCACAAAGCGAACAATACATCGAGAGTTTTCAAAGAAATGTTTTAAATAAAAATACCATCATTAGCTATGATGGTTGAGATTCTCTCTTAGGAGTGGGGCTGTTGGTTGTGTCGTTCCCAATGTTGTTCTAGTTGAAAGATGTGACCTTCATTAGTGTGGTCTGTCTCAAGGGTCCTTATGCGTGATTCGTTCTCGACATCTCGAATCTTATTCCATTCTAAGAGAAAGAGTACATTAGCCATACGTTGGGCTATAAGTCACTTGATAGCTGCTGAACTTAGCAATTCTCTTCTTGGTGGCATGATTCTCGAAAATCACAAGGAGTAAAGAGACAATAAGGCGTTAATGAGTCACGTTTCAAAGTAGGTGTTCCAAGGCGTCATGTATGAGGCGACAAGTTAATTATCGTATTCCAATTAGCCGGCATGTTTCTATGCGGTAGGTCATGTGATGACGCATGCGTTTCAGAAGTTCATGGAGAGTGCTCAAACTCATAGTCGAATAGTAAAATAACCAATGGGATCGTCAACTGTGTTGAGTTTCAATATCATAAAAATGGTATTATGGAAAATCATGGGAAATTTTAGGGACCATTATATCGCTAACAATGTCTTGAGAAGGTTTTAGAGATCGTTGTATCACTCACAAAGTCTTGAAAATAAATGAGACTATTGTGTCACTCACAATGTCTTAAGAAAAGTTTAGAGACCATTATGTAACTCACAATGTTTTGGAAGAGTTTTAGTATTCATATAGAGAAACCTTATATAAAAATATAGTGATGCTTTGGAAAGTAGATATAAGTGATCGAAAATAGTCAACATTTATATAAATTACTTTTATATAAATAAATAGAGGTACTCTCGAAGATAGGCGTAAGGAATCGAAAAGCAAAACAAATATTTATATAAATATCCTTTATATAATACTAATAGTGATGTTTTGAATATAACAGCATTAGTGTTCAGGAAGTGTACTCGCACGGATATTGGGTAAAGCATTAAGGGACCCCTAATATGTATAATAGTTATAGTCTAGGTACTAAATGTAACCTAGTTCTCTATAACGAGTGCTCGGATACCAATCTGTAACAACCCCAAAATCGAATAGCAGTGGAAGGTAATCGAAGGTGCTACTTCATAGCACAAAGTGCAAGTTATAGAAAATGACCTCTAAATGAGACGTTTTGAAAAGTTACACATTTGATATTTTTAAATATCAGAGTTTACAAAAAGAGGTCCCAAAAGTTTTAACAAAACACAATGTTTTCAAAATAAAGTTTTATAGAATGAGATAATAAGCAGAGTATTAAAAATATATATCCATGCGACTTTCTTCCAAGACAACACCTAAAAGACCTGAGATAAACTTGCGAAAAATGTCAACAAATAATGTTGAGTGAATTCATAGGTTTTATAATTTAAAATAGTGGACCGCAAGATTTCAAGTAATAGTTAACTAATGAAACACATTCAAAAGTCAAAAGCATGTTTGACTTTATGTAACCCAAAAAGTCATAAAACATTTTTTATTGCACTAAGCTCATGACACCGAATCTTAACAGTATGCAAACCTCAATCAGGTTTGTGCCCCGAAGTAGGGTGTTTTGCCTAACACCCAAGTATTAATTCAAATGTTAAATGCATTCGTTTGACGTGGTATTAGTTGTTGCATACCCGGACGGGGATGTCAATCGCAATAAAACTATTCACAACATTCATGTTTTCTTTCATAAAGCAATTAACGGCTCATGATTTCAGGGAACTTAAATGGCAGTAGTGGTACTTAGGCAATAATAGATTTGGCATAACATAAAGTTTTAGTACTTGCGTCCAAACGTAAAAATAACATGTATCTCCCCCGTGGAGTTTGTAAAACAATTAGTAAGAAAAAGGGGCTATGAACGCACCTTTTAGCAATACAACAAAGTCAATGGAATAAACGCCGAGAAGCCCTAGATGCAACCTAAATGTAACGTTGCGCTTTAGAATATAAAAATATTACGCAACAATCATAAATAAGTTTTATAAAATTTCTTTGTAAAATAGTTGGCATTGTACACTAGTGTATGAGTTCTTATGCAAATATTTGGGCCCAAAAATATATGTCCAACTTAACATTTATATGTCCAAAAATAAGTTCCCAAGTAATACTTGTAAGCCCAAAACAAGTGTTCCAATTAATTATTATAAGCCCAATTACAAATATCTATTTTAGTGTCAAAAAGTCCAACTATACATGAGCTGCCAAAATTTTTGGGTTTTATCTAACTTCACGGGTCCGTATCTCTTAATCCGTAAATAATCTCGGTTCGGTTCTTACGCTGACGGAAATATAAATGAGTCTATTTTACAGATGTGTGGGCCCCACAGTTTCAAAATTTTCATAACACATATGAAATTAACATTTTACCCTTAGTTATCCAAACTGATTTTTTTCACAGATTTTTACCGTGTTGGGAAAACGGACGTATCTCCCAAACCGTACATCCGTTGAGGTTGGTTCACACGGAAAAATTTAAGTTAAACTGTTAACTAAAAGTTTAAGTTTTACAAAAATGGTGGTTTCTATACAAAATTATGGACTTATAATCAAATGAAAATCTATGTTTGGTTTCCAACCACTTTCATCGTTTATTTTGTAGAAAATTCATCGGGTATCGATACGCTTCGATTCACCCAGCGAATTAAAGCTAAGGCATAGGCCTAGGTCCTTATATTTTTCCAAATCGTTACAGGTCACCAATATTTCCGAAACATCCTCTAAACCTACTGATCTAAAACAGTCCCTAACAAAGTTGCAAAATCCACATTTATCAAGTTTTATAGTCCCACATTAATTATGTATAATGCCAAAATTTATACAAATATTCACTAAATAATATATATATATACATAAAATACAGAAAGTACATAAAAATGTGAATAATATCAAAAGGAAAATTAAAAAGAAACTATGAATTTTATCTTACAAAAAGGATGAATATGATAGAGATTTACAACAAGAATATCTAACAACTTGATCTTGATCTTCTCCAACCCACTATTAAAGCTCCAACCCAACCAAGATACACTTGAAAATAGTCGCTTGCTTACACCATGATAACCATAAAAATACCCAAGATAACAATGTTATTTTGATGATGCGTTGAAAAAGATTAACCAAGAACTAGAAAACCATCTACCTCTGATTTAACCTTCAAGAGAATCACGAAAATAGCAAGATGGAGAGAAGGTTGAGATTATTCACCTATTCAAGATGAATCCTTGAATGAAAAACGAACCAAGAGGCTTGTTAAGGATGATGAAATAAGCCTTTTTGAATGATGTTCTTGTGTTTAATCAAGATTTTGAGTGGTGGTTGATGGTGGCCTTGTGGTGGCCAATTCTAGCAAGGAAATGAAGAAGAAAATATGATTTGTTTGAGAGAGAAATGATGTTTGTATAGGAAAAATGATGGTTGAGTCAGTATAGAGAGTTGTGAAAGAGTAATAATAGCTTTCTTGGTTGTGTAAAGAGTGCATAGAAGAAATTGATATTATTGGCTTAGGGAGAGGTGGTTTGGACGTATGGAGGACAAGAGAAAAAGGGGGAAGCATTTTTTTTTATAAAAAGTTTGTAGTTATTTTTTTTGTAAATAATTTGTTAAATGTATGTATTTTAAGGTAAGTAAAGGTATATTTGTATTAAATGTATATCTACAAGTGTAAGTATTATGGTTTAATGGTGAGTAGATTTTAAATATGTGTAAGGTGTCTTAAGAAGATATAATTTGATGAGATTTAGTTATTTTATGTGTTCGTTTGGTTAATATTGCAGTTTAAGTGTAAAACGTAAGGTTTACACGCTATATCGGGTTTATCGGGGAAACTTGCAAGTTATAATAAATGAAGTGACTTAAGTTTATAAAAGTGAATGAGTTACACTTATTAATGATTATTGACAGTGTTCTAATGAACTTTGAGCATATCGTTGACCTAACGACATTTTCCTAAGATCATACGTAGAAGGCACATTTCTAGACTAAGGTTCCTAGAAATTGGAAGTTATGCACAAAATCACCCAAATAATCTAAGGATGGATTTAATGAAAATAAAATATGACAGGAATGTTACACAACACTAATTTTTGCTAACTTGAATTTTTGACGGCCGTCACAAAAGTCAAATGAAGATGATTCAAGACAAGGAGATGATGTAAAATTAAAGATCTTAGGAACTCAAAGTTAAAAGACGAAGGCTCAAGACCAAGATCACAGAAGCATTAAGGAACAAAGACATTATAAACAAGAAAAGACAAAGACCCAAGACCGAAGAAGGCAAAGCTCAAAGTCAAATGAAGATAACCTCTACAATGGGGGAGATTGTTAGCCTTAGAATTATTAAAGTCAAACAAGAATGTAATCGGTCATCTTAGTCATGAACGGTCTTAGTTTGTAATAGGCTAGTCGAGTTTAACGAGCTTGAACTGTAATCTAATATTGTCCATGTTTCGGGCTTTTAGCCCATCAAACGCCAAGCCTAGCCCATGTTTAAGCCCATACGCCGAAGTATGTAGTTCAAACTATAAAACCCCTCTCCACACATGAAGAGGGTTTATGTTGTTTATTCATGTGTGAAAACTCTCCACCACTCTTTTCCTCTCTCTAAATATTCTTCCAACTTTCAATCTCTTTTCTAGTGCTTATTGTATTCAGCTTATTTTGTTTTGATAAGGGTAACAAAAGTAGACAACATAAAAGGTGTAGAGGGTAGACCCGTTTGATAGTCACTTGGTGGTGAAAATCATTGGAATGGTGGAGAATTGGAGGGTGGATTGACAAGGCAACATGCTCACCAATCTGAGCCGTTCGTCTTAGGGACTTGTTTTATTTCTTGTCACTAGATGATTTAGGCATTGTGATGATCAAGGTATTACTAGAAATTGGAGATGAAGATGTATTGGAGAAGATAGTTATTTATAAATGGATTCATGCATGTCATTTAATGCAAAATCTTCTAATTTAAGCAAAATTCAATGATTAGATTTGGAGTTAATGCATAAAATGTCAAACTCTAATGTCTATAAGCTGGAAATAGGTTGATAATAGACGGAAAATTAAGGTTTGAAGCTTAACATTCGTGTAGAATCACACTGATGACCCAGGTCAGCTGGAACCCTTTCAAAAGGGTTATACCCTTCATTATAGAAGGGAACCGAGTGTCTGATGAATAAAAGAGAAAAGAAAATATTAAAAGGTGAATGCAATGCAAAGAATTCTTAGAGGTCTTATATTACCAACAAAGTAGATGATCTTAAATTAATTTTAAGAGATTCTAGTATGTATCTATATGTAAACAATATGGAGGTGCGATTATCTCGACTAAAAAAGAAAATATAATAATGAGTTAACCCGAAGTCTTCTTAATTTAATGTTGTGTCGGTTGAATATACCCGAAAATACATATTGATTGTGTATTCCTTTTAGTATTCAAGGGACATATGAAGTGATGCATGAGTAAAAACGATTTTACTTTGTATTAGTCAATGTATGAAAAGAATTTTATGCGTGTCCTAGTCGTGAGAAGTATTGATATTCCACAAAAATCCCTCAGTAATATATATATATATTATATATATATATATATTATATATATATATAATATATATATATATATATAATAATATATATATATATCATATACTATATATATATATATATATATATAATTATATATATATATATTATCACAATATATACATATACATAAGCAAAGTATCATACAAATTATTCTTAGGAAAGAATATTAAGTAATCAACACGGGTATCGTTCTCCTCGATGAGAGGTGAATGAAAATCTTTGTTCATCTTGTAAATCGAGCTTGATTGCCATTTAAGTTTTGGTTTCTAAATCTAATATCGTAAATTAAAGGTATATAAAGGCACGCTAATCTAAGAATGAAGACAATTAACAAATCGAAACGACATTTAAAATGGAAAACAATTTAAACTCAAACTAATTAAATCAAATAAGACAAAATAAGACTCTAAAAATTCAAATTCCAAATTTCTTAGACTAAAATGATAAAACTAATTTTTAAAAACAGAAATTATATTTTTTTGTATTTTTATTATTTTTAAAACTATTTTTAAAGCTTTTTAAACTAAAAATTCAATTAAAAATATTAAATGAAAACTAAAAATTCTGAAAAAATTCAAAAAAATTCTTGTACTAAAAATAAAGGTTAGGAAGAAAAATTAGAGTCATAGCTTATTTCAATAAGCTGTGAAAAATCAAATAAGCTTTTTAAGCTAAATCTAAAATGCATTTAAGAAATTAATAGTGCAAGGGTCTAATGAAAAAGACCTAAGGGCGCAAAGGTTAAGGCTTTGGTGTTGTGAAGGTGAGGTCGCAGGTTCTAGTTCTAGACCTGCACTTTTTTTTGAAAAATATTTTTTTTATTTTCTTTTCAAAAAAGCTAAACTATAAGCTAAAATAAGAATCTTTAATGAAGGGACTTTTTGCCAGACTTATTAATAAGCTAGAATAAGCTCAAAAAAATGACAGTTTTGGTTTTTAAGTTTTTGAAGTAACAAGCTAAACTGTTTGGCTTTTTAAGACAAAATAAGCAATAAGTAAGACAAATAAGTTGAAAACAGATAAACTAGAATACCTAATAAGCACATAGGACAAAGAAATAAGCAAAGACAAGTAGCTGATAAGCATCTAAAAGCAATAAGACAGCAGACTCTTAAGAAACTTTTAAAGAATTTTTGACTAAATTTAAGCTAGGATTAAAAACAATTAAGCAATGAGCATAAGCTAAGAAGCAAAAACAGATAAAGAACTAAACTAAATTAACACTATTAAGCAAGACTTAAGCAAATAAGACAAAGAAATAAGCTAGAAAAGACTAGATGCAAATGACAGTTTACCACTACTATATTTTTGAATTTTTGAAGTAAAAAAAATGACTTTTTGCTATTTAGATTTAAGACTCAAAATTACTTTAAACAAACTAGAAACCTGAAACAGATTAAGCTAAGACTACAAAAAGCTGAATTTAATGAAAATAAATCAAACTTAGGCTGGGATGAGAACACACATGATCTGCATATTTTGACATTTATGAACACACAAGTTTGCCAGATTATGAGCTAAAAGTTTTAAAACCTACTCCTAAACTACAAACTCAAATCAGATTGACAATGATGCAATTTAAACTCAATTTTGAGCACGAAAGCCATACACCAAACAGATTTTTAAATAATTCAATTTATAAGCAGTTTTAGAAACCTTAAAACTAGCAGTTTAGGATATTTGATAACACAAACTACAATACTTGCCTAAACCTACTTCTAACTTATGCAAAATAACTTTTAGACCATGATAAAGCTTATCAAAACTTATTTGAAACCCAAAAAACATATTATACCTAATTTTACCCATTTTAGAACCTTAACCCAAACACTCCTTTAAAATTCTAAAAATCTATTTATAAGCTAAAACAGACTTAAATAATCTAAGAATTATAAAAACATATTAATAACTAAGATATTAAAAGACAAATAAGCAAAATCCTAAAGAAAATAAGCACTAAATAATAAGTTATACTAATGAGCTATAATGACTAAATAGGGACCAATTTTATGCAACTCAAATCTAAAGTATTCTAAGCTATTGACTAAAACAATTTAAGCTAATATAAGACAAGATAAGCACAAATAAGCAAAGAATAATAAGCAAAAATAAGCAGTGCAATAAACTAAAACATAAATTTAAGCTAAAAAGTGAAATAAGACATACCTTGATCCCAAGCTCAAAACAGGGATATAATTTGCTCAAAGGAGCTTATCTACAAGCTCCAGCTTGTTATAAACAAGCTGGTAAGAACAACATAAGCCCATACCTTTCTGGCTTCTCATCCAAAAAGCTCAAAACCACTATACTTAACCAATTTGATGTATAATTAACCAGCTTGTACAAATAAGCTTTGGAAGCTTATTTGTACAAGTAAACACTGAATTGAGACTTAAACAGCTTATGAAAGTTTATAGCTTACTATGAATTTAAAGTGAATTTTGTATAAGAATAAAAACATTAATATAAAAGACAATTAAGCTAAAAATGTAACTTTTAGTAATTCATAAAAACGAGTATAAAGCTAATAAAGAAATACAAGTTTTAATAAGCTGAAAATTAAGCTAACATAATCTACACTACTCCTACTCTATAGTATATTAGATATCCTTCTCTGTGTGATCCTTCCTCTATTTATAGTGAGGAGGTGAATCTTCTAGGCCATTAGGAGCGTCTCCACCTTCTAATCCCGACCTTTCAATCTCAATCCATCATTTTAGTACCCTTGGATTACTTCCACGTTTCAATAGCCAATGGGATCCTTTAGGATCGCCAGCGTGGCTTTATGAGTGTCAGAGAGTGTCAGCAAGCCTTCTAAAAGCTTAGGAGCGTGTGGGTGAGAGTGGGTTTTACCCTGTGTTTCGTGTTGTTGTAAAAACGAAAGAGGGAAAGAGAAAGGTAAACAGTAATGTTTGACCCTGTGTTTATAACTTGGATCATTGACCCGGTTTGGTTTGGGCTTGATATTTCATTCTTGGGCCAGGAATAGGTTGATGGGTTTGGACTTGATAAATGGATTTAGGCTAAGGTTTTATAAGTATAAATCTTAACGGGCCGACCTGGTCCAATAAAATGGGTACGGGTTAGCCCATTAAAGATAAACACACCTTCGGCTTTGATTTCTTGCACTCTTCCAATCTCCTGCTTGGTTTTGTCCTTTTTGCTTTGTTTTTGTCCATTTTAGATATATCCGTTACCTGCACAATACAAATCACAAAACACACATATACAATGCATTTTCAGGTATTTTTGGTCTTTTAAGCTCATTATAATAAGGCAAAATGATATGTGATTAAGCACATATTAAGTATTTTGAAGATAATTTCTCTTTCGGGGTTTGAATGAAACAAATAAATCCTTTTGATGATGAAAATGTATACGTAATAGTATATAGTATAGATATATAGTAGTATGATCAAAATTTCCCAAAAGTTTTATTTTTAAGTGCGAAATAGAATCCTAGACTCAGATTTGAGAAGAAAAGAGATCTTTCAAAATCACTGAAATCCTTTTAGAGGGACTCGGGTTTTGAGATGATCCGGCTATTTGATGGTAGAATCATGTGGATTCAAAAACCGTTGGTTGTGGCAAAGGTTTTATAGTGTCGTCGAGACAATTATACTCTGTCCTGGGAGCATATTTCTGAGAGTGCAGGGCAAGCAATGGATATACGAGTTTCTTAAGTATACTCCTCATAAATGCATCATTACAGCACAGGATGTTAGACTAATGAGGTTAGTTTTTGGAATGGATTTATATCTTTAGAATTTTTTAAGCGTTTATTTCCATGAGTCCAAGTCCTGGTCTAAGTAAGTTGAAAGGTTTACGTTTGAGTGGTTTGGTAAATATATCGACAATGTTATCTTCTAAGGAAACCTTCTCTATAGAGATGTTCCCTTTTTGAACATTATCGTGAAGTAAGCGATGTCGGATTTCTCTATGTTTGTTGTGGGAGTATAAAATGGGGTTTTTACTTATGTCGATGGCACCTTTATTATTACATAGGACGGGAATTTCATTTAGTTGGATGTCATAGTGTACAAGAGCTTGTTTCATCCGCAACGCTTGTTGGCATGCCTTGCATGCAGATACATATTCGGCTTTTGTGGTGGAAATGGCTAGGCTAGTTTGTTCTTGGAGAACCAGGATGTTATATGTCATGTTTGCATAGTAGTAATCATACGAAAGTGTTAGAATAGAGGAGAGGAGCTAGAGAGTATTTTTCATCATTTTCTAAATTTTCATTTCAAAAGGAAAATAGAAATGGGAGGGAGAAGTGAATTACAAAAATGTAAAAGACTTGTATAAATACCCCTCCAAGATGGCTATTTATACTTATTGCTAATCCAATTCTACTTTCCTAACATTAGTCAAACCTTGGTCAACTTTACTTAACTTTGACCAAGATAGACTTTATTACATTATAATTACTAATAAAACTATAAAACAAAACAAAACTATAAAAAGACCAATTCATATAATAATAAACACTTTTCTTGAACCTAACACATGATGTGAGGCAACAACCTATGAAGGTACAAATGCCGCTAGTACTCTTGCGATCGACATAGTCTTTGGCATGGTTAGAGTCGACGTAAAATATTGTTTCTACTCCCGTTCCTTTGGGATACCATAATCTTAAGTGTGTTGTTCCCTTAATGTATCTAAATATCCTTTTGACGGCTTCGAGGTGAGAGGATTTAGGATCTTCTTGAAAATGGGCGCATAGACAAACACTAAACATGATGTCCGACTGACTAGCCGTGAGATAGAGTAAACTACCGATCATGCCACGATACTTTGTGTTGTCAACGGATTCCTCGTCTTCGTCCTGGGTGAGTTTGGTTTCGGATGACATTGGTGCTTTGATAGGTTTTGAGTCTTCTAGACCGAATTTCTTAAGCATTTCTTTAATGTATTTAGATTGGTTGAAAAATATGCCATCTTCTAATTGTTTGATTTGTAAATCAAGGAATAAATTTAATTCACCCATCATACTCATCTCGAACTCGTCGTGCATGATTTTAGAAAAATCGTCGTAAAGGTCTTGACAAGTTGATCTGAATATGATGTCGCCCACGTTACTTGGACAATAATGATATGTGAGTCTCTTTTCTTGGTAAATAGAGTGTTATCTACCAATCCCATGGTGTACTTATGATCTAGGAGGAAAGCTTTAAGTCTATCATACCAAGCTTTGGATGCTTGTTTAAGACCATAAAGAGCCTTTTTGAGTTTATACACATGATTGGGATTTTCAAAATCGACAAAACTAAGAGGTTAAGACACATAGACTTCTTGTTAGCCTTAGTTTTATATAAGTCGAACAAGAATGTTATCGGTCTTATTAGTCGTAATTAGTCTTGTTAAGTAATAGGCTAGTCGGGTTCAACGGGCTTGGATTGTAATATAATATTGTTCATGTTTTGGGCTCAAATCCCAAGATATGCCAAGCCCGACCCAAGTAACAAGCCCATACACCACTTAGTGGGTTAAGGGTATAAATAGGACCCTCTCCACACATGGAGAGGGTGTTGGTTGTCATTTCTTGTATGTGTAATCATCCACTCCTCTTTTTCTCTCTAAATCTAATCTTCCATCTTTGTTTCTCTCTCTAATTTTCCATTTTTCCTTTATCTCTTTTCTAGCTTATTGCTTATTGGTATGACTTATGGTGTGATGGGATAGCTTATTACTTGGGATAACAATTGGTATCAAGATATACGGGTGGATATAGTGATAGTTTTTGTGGTTACGAAGCTTAATTCTAGCTTATTTCGAGCTTAGTTTTGTTTTTTTAATCGTTTTACTTTAAAACTTTTAAAAACTTATAAAGTTTAAATTTGTTTTCAGTCTAAAAATGTTTTTGTGTCAGTAATCATTTTTCACTAAACGTCAAACGTTTTTTTTGTTGTGTTGTTTTCGTGGCTTTCTTTCTTTTTATTCAGATTATTTTGGGCTTATACGTGTCACGGCCTTATCTTGTTTTCATTGATTTCTTCAACAGCTTAGCACTTTCTCTTATTATTTGTTTGTTTTTATATTGCTTATTTGCTTTGTTCAGTAGCTTCTTCGTACGCTTATTCTAAGCTTATTTAAGATCGACTTATTGGGTATAAGCTTATTTGGTCATAAAAGCTTTATATTTTCATGTCAAAGCCACTACTAGCTTATTATTGCAACTATTCATGGTTTTTTCTTGTGGTGTAAATCGGCTTATTAGACGTAGCTTATTTGCGTGGCTTAACAACTTATATTTCAAGATTCTTTCAAGTTTTTTTGTGTTATCCATAGCTTATTCTTGAGTTGCTTATCTTTCACACAGTTTGAACACAAGGTGAAAAGAAAAGTTTGCGTTTTTGTTGTTATTCATTTGAGCACAAGACAAAAGAACGGACACAAGGACGTTAGTAAAATTGTTGAAGGCACCGGATACGCATCAACTTTTTATCAACCGAATTCGCATTTCTTCATCAACCGGACTTGCAGTTTACAAGCATAACCGGACTCGCAATTTACAAGATCAAACAGACTCGCAGTTTACAAGCATAACCGGACTCGTAGTTTACAAGTTCTGCCAGACTCGCAGTTTTGTTCATTCACCGAACTCGCAGTTTTGCTCTTTCACCGGACTCGCAGTTTTAAGCTATTTCAGGTTTTTCGATTTTGAGTGTCTGTTACTTACGAGACTTATAATCTATACCATTACAATCGCGAACTCGTTTCGATCATCGTGGTATATTCATTTATTACCGACAATAAACGTATCGTTCCCCGAGAACAAAAATACAATCGTGACCTAATATTAATTTTGAAACGAAGATGGCAAGTATTTTGGAGGGAATTTTGCAATTATTAACAAGTTTGACACTATGACACATGCAACCCTTAAAAGTTTACTACAATATCACCGTTAGTCCTTCATTGTTTAGTAACCCTTCTATCTGATTCTAGTTGGCACCGTTGGTCCTTATTTCACATAATTTAACCTTTAACCCTTCCAAGTTAACCGGTTTTGCACCGTTAGTCCTCGTAAGCTCATTAATCGTCAACAAAAGTTAAAGTTCTCCAACGACAACAACGATTTCAACATCAATTCATTATTGTTTTACGGTTTCTTCTTGATTTTGTAAAATCCCGTGAAAGATACGATTCTTTTCTCGGTTTTAATCAAAGGCTTGTAAAATCCTGCGAACGTTAATTAATTTCAATCCACAACAACAATCACTTTACCTACTTAAGATCCGATATCCATTCACAACATCAAAATGACAAATACCAATACCAATTTGCAAACTCAAACATCAAGTGTTCTTCACAATGACACAGTTTCTTCGTGTTCAACTTCTAAAGTTCAAGAGAAGACACAACTTTCAAAAGAAGGATGCATGAAAAGTCTTAGAGCAATTCAGTCACAATTCAAGTTTCTCACAGATACTTTACAAGATTTTGGTACCATGCCTATCTTCAAAAGAACATTCGCTCAAGACTTGGATTTACTAGAACAGCATCTTACCAAAGAAATAATTTCTCAGACTGATTGCAAGACTATTTTGACAAAACTCAGAACAACGTTTGAAAATGCTTTCAATTCAGAATTCAAAGAGCGTATGCAGAAATATACAAGATTTGATGCTCAATCCTTCAAAGATGCAATGATCTGTAACATGGATTCCATTGGGAAATACATGCTTGAGATAATTCTTCATCAACAACGAACTCCATAATTGTTGAAACAAAAGAAGTTGATGCAAACACAAGAAGATCATTCAAATCCAATTCCAGCATTGAATGTTGATTCATTGAAAGTTGATTTAGTTGTCATACAAAACACTTGTTCTAAGAAAGAAGACAGTAATTCAGAGACTGCATCCAGCAAATCAGTAAAGGAAAGCAGCTTGAATTCTGAAACAAAAGATGTGCATGCAATCAAATACAAGATGTCAAAAGCAAAAGAAAGATGCATGGCATATTTTTCTCTTCATTCAAACCTTCAAGTCTTTCTAAAGAAGACTAAAAAGGCACTCGCATCGAACATGATTCAAACGGGCATTCATGTCACTCTTTGGTCAAGATGCTGATACTTTCACAAGTACAATGCTCCTCAACGTAGATCAACTACAAAAGCAACTTGACAAAGATGAATTTCAAGAAGATGGATCCATGGGACTTACTCCTCAATTCCCCACCACCCGCCCCCCCATAACTAAACACAAAAAAAAATAAGCCTTGAGCCTAAGTGGCACAAAAAAGGAAAAAGAACAAAGATAAACAATAAAAGAAAAAGCAAAAGGAAGGCCCTTAAGATAAAGAAACAGAAAGCAGGTCTAAAAAAAAAATTAGCCTAAAAAAAACTGCCTTAGCAAAAAAAAAAAGACAGCCCTAAGCCTTTTGGGAGGTTGAAAGTAAAAGCTAAAATATAAGAAAAAAGCTAATTAAGCTAAAACAAGTGCCTTAAAGAAAAGGAGAAAGCACTAAAAGCCATTAGAAAAATTAGAGAGCTAAAAAAAAAAGGAAGCCTATAAATAGCGAAAGCCTTAAAGAATTAGCCTAAGAAAAAAAAAAAAAAGCATAGAAAGTATAAAAAAAAACCCTTTTTAAAAGCCTTCCTTGACAAAGAGAAGGGCAAGAAAGAAAGCCTAAAAGGAGAAAAGCCTTTTGGGGTGATAAAATAAATCTACCAGTTTCAGAAGTTCATCGATCTTAGTTTACTTTGGATTATGAAAGTGTCAATAGACAGACACAGTATTTGCTTGAATACACTAAAATCGAGGTTAAACACTTCAAAGATACACTACTCCAACACATGGGTAATGTTAAAAAGTCCGTTGCTAAAAGAACACGTCATCAAAGACAGTATGATAGAAGGGTGAATAAAAGACAGATGCAAACGCAAGAGAGTAAATTGATACGGGTAAAGTATTTTTAATGGAGTAGACGCTGATTTGGTTATCACAGAAGCCCGTGATGAAACAGAATCAAAATGCAAGATGACAGCAGTAGGTTTTTTGAGGGGAATGATAATATGCTGATGATGTAGATATCATACCCATATATGAACGATAGATAGCCAATGGTGAGGTACAATTGACTGTGAATGTAATATTTTGCTTATCGGACAATTCAACATATTCAGCTACCGGAAATCATCATTGAGTAGGGTGACCAATATCTGACAACGTCCAAGTCTAAAAGTACTATGCTGATTCTCCGTACTGTACCAACAAAACATTAACTACTCAAAAATAATCTCTCGTGTCTGAAAATATATTTTACTCAAAAGTCGGTGAACCAATTTCAAAAAGTTTTTTTCAAGAATGAACGCACATTGTGTTGCTCTCGAAACTTAAATTTCAAATTCCAAGCTTTAAATATGGGGGCAACATGGTCAATTTTGAATGAACAAGTAATAAAGCCAAGATAAAATGGATATAGATGTTACTTGAAACAAAATGAACATCGAATTAGAATTAGTGTGGCTAAATTACGTAAGGAAAATAAGACGTTGAAAAAGGATACAAAGATTTGGTATGATTCTAGTAAAATTACGAAGATCTAAGGATTATAGAACAGACAAACTTCTTTGCTTGGCTATTAATTGCTGATTTAAATAAGCTCAGATTCAGGAAAAGGTTTTTATATTTGCGATGCTTTAAAAAATGACTTAAGGAAGTTAAAGGAAATAGGTGTAGATACTTAGATTGCCTTAAAACATCGTCTTGGGGAAACGATTTACATCACTAAGAAAAAACCATTCAATTGGTAGACAAATGCGATTGCATTTAAATCTGCAAGGCCTCAAACGTCAAAACCACGGTTTGATCCCACAGTGGATGTGATTAAACAATTCTGCCAAGACCCAGGTAATAAACTATTTGCCTAAGAGAAGAGAATCCGTTTTTGCAAAACCTGATCATATGATTGCATCTAGCGAATCTAGGAATAGTTCTAAGAACATGCCATAGATTCTAGTTCAAATGAAATGGTTATAATCACTATTAGGATGAAGCTGGGAAAAAAAAGACACGCGAGTTGGAGAGTGATATGAACCTCAAAAACTAATGTGATACCTCTGCTAGATTTCAAAGCACTGATGATTGGTGTAGCAAACCAAAACCTAGGAGCACTAATAACTCAACTAGGAGTTTGCCTGTATCTAAGAGTAGTTGCGTAACGATAAACGGCTGGCCCCAAAACAGATCATTCTAAGAGTTCTAGTTCTTTTTCAGATTCCAAACACTTTGTTTGCTCGACTTGTCATAAGTGTGTCTTTAGTGCAAATCATGATGCTTGTATAACAAAACTCCTGAAGGAAGTGAATTCACGTGCAAAGATTCAATCCCATAAGACTAGAAACAGTAACAAACCCGTAGATCAAAAGAGTCATACTCAGGAACCTGGTAGGCAGATATTTACAGGACATAGGTTTTCTCCTAATAAGACTTTCACTGTGTATGAAGAATACATGTCGGATCAATCTTAGGTGGAAACCTCACGGGTAGAATTTTCTATTCTATTGGTATTAGGTGGATTCCTCAGGGAAAGTTATTCGACTTTGCCAGCAAGGTGACAGTGAACCCCTACATGGTTTAAATGTAGATATCCCTAATATTCATGAATGCAAACAAACTCTAAATGTAGGTGCAGGTACATCAATCAATGTTTAAAAAGAACAAAGTCTTGATTTAAGTGCAGGTATCTTATGTAATGTCAACAAGGAAAATCTCAGAGTATGGTTGCTGAAAAAGCTAATATCTCAAAAACCAGTGTCACAGTGGATTCACAAATAATGAAATTGCAATGATGTTTGATCACAACAGATCAAGCCTCGAACCTTAATGTCAAATGACGTTTGAACACAACAGTTCAAGCCTCGATCCTAAATGTCAAAGATGATGTTTGAACAAAACGGTTCAAGCCTCGTAACACAATGTCAAAACTTCCCAGCTACTAATATGATAGTCAGTCGTTAATGATAGAATTGGAAAGTTCTATTCGGTCTTTGTTCGACCGAATGACGTCGATGATAGAGTTGGAAAGTCTATTCGGTCCTTCGTTCGACGAATATTTCAATGGAGAAAATCAAGTTGTTTTAAAGTATTCCGCTGTTACTACTGCTGATGCATCCTATAAACGTCAACAACAGCCAGATTCAACTTCATCTACTTTAAATCTAGCAACAACTGTCGTTGCTGGCGAAAACTTCGACTTGTAAATATATTTTTGATTTTTCTCTTTATTTTGATTTATAAATATTTTTGAAAAAGAAAATACAAAAATATAAAACCAACAAAAAGAAATAGAAAAATATAAAATCTATAAAAACAAAATACAAAATTAAAAAATTTCAAAAATAACAAAATAATCTTCTCGACATGTCTCTTGGAATCGATAACATTTACGTACCTAGAAATGTCGATTAACATTGACATGGGTGTGTAAATGAAGTTCGAACAAGAGTTCAAATGTTTCAAAACATGTCATTTCTAAATTTTCTATATGACTTATGCATAACTCGGACCTCAATGTAAGGAAAGTGTATCTGTAAAGATAACTTATCCTGTCAACAAGAAAGTTAAATTTCTCGGGTCTTGGGCGCCTATGCAAAACATTCAAAAGTTTTGTGCTCATGACAATGGCATATAGTTACATCATACTGTAACCCGGACCTAAATGTTAGGGGAGTGTACGCTTCAGTGCGCTTACTCTAAAAATAGAAGAGAAGTCTTCTATCACATGATTTTTAAAAACCGTTGAACACAATTTTTCAAAAAGAACTTTCAATGTCAAATTGTTTACAATATAATTTGTGGTATCTTTCCTTAATAAGTGGTATTTGTTAAAATTATGTGTTCAACACTCCCTTCCTCAAATAAGTTTAAAAATAATGGTACAATTGGTAAAAAGAATGCTCAAAAATGTTATCGTAACAAGTGAATCAATTTTTGAGGGGGAGCTTTTAAAACCAAAAGCCTTTTAATGTATTTTGGGCACATCTCATAAATGTCAATTTTATGTATCCAAAAACATTTCGTAAAATTAAAATGTGGAAATTATAATGTCAATTAATAATATACATTGTTCACTAAGGCATCTCACTCCGTCTTTAACATATTTGTGGTGTCATATCATTTTTCCTTGTAACGTCAAGTTTTAAAAATTAGTGGTATCCCACATACTATGTTGAAGGGGAGCTATCAGAAAAATGAATTCATGCAATATCATGGTATAATTTTTCTCCCCATGAAATTTTTCATGTCATAAAATTTAATCAATTGGTATTTCAAATACTAAAATATTTATTATTTTAAATAAGGAGAGAAAATGTGATTAAAATGTGATATAGAAGAATGTGATCTTTAAGACTCTAAGTACAACTCTTTCTTTCATGTGCAAAACAATTTTAAATCTCGATATGTGTAGGGGGATTATTTCAAAATGTTTGTATCAAAGGTTTTATGGTTCGATCTTTATACCCACAGCCAATTAACTCACGACGTTGATGAAGGTTGAGCTAACATTGGAACAATCACAACAAGGTGTTAGTAATGACGTCTTGGTAAGCATTGAAGAGGTTGGAGAATGAAAAATAAATGTATTGATAAAGGGTGAAAACAAAGCAGCCCTCCACACAACTTAGGTAGAAACTGGGTCAATACATAATCTATCAAAATTACAAAGATGATTGTTGGTATTGAAGAAAGTCGTCATGGACCCAGTGATGCAATGCCCAACCCTTCCCAGCCATTTGAGTTTCTCTCAAAAGAGACTTGTCTCATTTGTCACGGAGATACACACGTTACCTATTGACATCTCACTCTGAGATTGTTGATATTGAATAGGTGTCAGTCAGCTCCAGCCTCCGATTACTAAAACCAAAGTGCACTAATCGAGTCTAGAGCAAATAGAGATCATCATTATAAATCTCATTAGGACACAATGTGAAAAATACAAATTGTTATTCATCAATATAACATTCAGTGTCAAAGAGTCCTACACATTATCCTTGAGATCTTGACAGAACATTTAGAGTGATACCTTCTAATATTCATAGTGACGAATGGAAATCCTTCTAGAGTCAACCTCAAATAGCTCTGCGGTAGGTGACTTGCAAGATTCTATATGAATCAAGCTTATGCTAAATGGATATCGATATTGGTCCAGTATATGAATTGATGACTTAATCAGAAAGATAGTAACTATCTGATTCACTCTTATCGTGTTGTCTGCTTTGAGACGCTCCCATAATGAGAACGGCTAGTACAACTGCGAAACCCTGTCAAGAAGATTCATATGAATTCTATCTGATCACAGGCAGTATTTATATTGATTAACGGGGAACCGTGGTTATTGAAACCATATTCGACGAAGTGACAAAGACACTTTCGTCTATATCTGTTATTTATCACTAACCTTTTAAATGCAGATTTAAACGTTGGTGTTGCAACCATGTACCAGCGAAGTCGGATTCATTACCACATACTCATACTCGAGCTTTAAAAGTCAATCAGTTAGCATCAAGAGTGTTGATCCTAAACTACCTCAAAGATCTTTAAAGTTAAATCAAGAATCGTATTTTGGGGAGATTGTTAGCCTTAGGTTCACATAAGTCAAACAAGAATGCAATAAGTATGAGTATGTTAGTCAAGATCACAAGTTGATCAAGAAAGTCAAATCAAGATGATTCAAGTCAAGGAGATGATGCAAGATTAAATTAAAAAGCTCTTTTATACTCTGACAAAGCTCAATAAGCTCTCAAATTCATTCACAAACTTGCTATAATCTCAGTTAAGTTCTCAAAGCTTAACTAAGCATATTTACACTCAAATTTCACCCCAAATTTACCACAGCTTATAATGGAAGGGAAGCCAGATCTGGATGGGCTTCCAAGGAGCTCACCAGTTCTACTTAGGATAAGATGGAGTTGTTGATTGTCACTTGAGCAATGTTATAAGACCTTGTTTAAGCAAAGGCAGTTGTAAGTCCTCATTTTCATTCTATAGCTTCAACTTTCATTTTAGCTTAATCCTGCTTATTTCCTGCTTATAGTTGTTTAGAATAGCTTATTAAGTGCTTATAATTGTTGATTGATGCTTATTTAGTTCAATTCTTAGTTTAAATTTCATTTTGTAAGCTTTTGATATAAATAGTTGAAAAATACAAAAATAAAAGCACAATTAAAGTAGCTTATTAATCTGGCTTATTTGATTGCTTATATTTGTTCATCAAGTTTGTTATAAGTTGTTTAATATCCGGTATTTGATTTGTGATCATTAAATCACATTTTGATAAGCTGAATGCAGATTTAATGATTATAAAGGGGTGTTTGGGACATTAGTTAAAATGGGTTAAAAAGGGTCAAAACCTGTTTTGTGATTTTGAGTCAACTTTGATTAGGTAATACTAGATATAAAATTTAGTTTGTTTAAGATTTTAAGTGTTAAAACTCAAAATTAAGGTTTTAAGAAAGTGTTGTTTGAAACTGTGAGTTTAAAGCTTATTTTATCTGCTTATTTGATCATGCATTTTAATCCTATGAAAGTTTGATGTTTATGTGTTTATGCATGTGGTAAAACAAGTTAGTATCAAAATCATTAGGCATGCATTGTTGTTTTGTGATTTTACATTTCTGTCAAAAAATTTGCAAAGTGTTGAAAAAAGAAGAAACTGCTTTTTGATATGATGACTGTGGCTTATTTTTGATTTCAAAATGTTTTTCTATTGTTGATACTTGATCTTTGAGGTTAAATCTCAATCTGTTTGTTGGTTAAAAGTTCATAAGGATCTGTTTAAGAGCTTATTTTTAAGCTCAAAAGTGCCCCCTTGCTGTTTTTATTGACAGTTTTGGTCAAAAAGACCAATTGCTTATTTTCTTTTGCTTATTTAGGTTTAATATTGCTTATTAGTTTAGTTTAAGCCCATTTTAGCTTATTCCTCTTAGGTTAGAGCTTATTGTAGCTTATTTGCATCTTAGAGTAAAATTCTTAAGTTTTATAGCTTTTAGTGAATCTGTCCTTTTAGCTTATTTGAGCTGCTTATTTTTGTGCCCTATGCTTATTAAGTGTAGTTGAGTGCTTGTCCTAGCTTATTTCTTTTTTAGGATTGCTTATTTGTGCTAAAAAATCAAAACAGTTAGCCATTTAAGCTTGTTAGTTAAGTGAAGCCCACTGTCACTCAAAAAGCTTATTTCTGGCTTATTTCTAAAAAGTAAAAAATTTTGCTTTTCAAAAGTTGCTTAAAAACTGATTTTCTAAAAAGTTGTAAAAAAAATGGGAAACAAAAACGTTTGGGATTAGGGGAAGCCCCAGGTAAGCAAGGCTCAAACCTGGGACCTCAACCCACACCCAATCGTTTTAACCCAACACTCACTACCATTGTGCTACAATAGCTCATCCGTTAGAGCTTACACAAATTATATATTTGTACACATTTCCACTCCAATTTCATAAAGCCACTTCGAGGCTTATTAGGGGCTTCTTAGAGCTTATTGGATAAGCTGTTATCACCAGCTTATTTTTCCTAGGCCTTTTCAAAAATGTAGACATTTCCCGTTCTGTTTAGTATTTTTAGACTATTTGTTATTTTTAATTATTTTTCGTAGGTTAAAAATTTAAAAAGTCATTAAAAATAGAAATTTTTTTAGAAAATTTGGTTTTAGAATAAATTTTTTTATGTTTACAAACATTAAAATTATTTTTACCACTTTTAGATTTTTATTTCGATTTTTTAGCTTTTTAAAATGGTTTTATAAAATAGATTTTTATTAGAAATAGTAGTTAAAAATAGTTTTCTTAATTTTTATCATATTTTAAACTTTTCTAAGGTAGAATATCATTTTTAAAAATTTTTTAGGTATTAATGTGCTATTTTCTAGAATTTTAAATAGATTAAATTAGTTTTTAATTCATAAAAAATTATTAAAAAGCCAAAAAAATATAAATCTTTTTAAAAAAAATTTCTTTTATCATTTTTGAGGTTTAAATGCATTAAAATCTTTTTTAGGGTTTTAGCTTGAATTAGTTGATAATTTAGCACGTTTTTAGGATTCCCGTTTTAAGTTTTTAGTTTAATTTTAGTGCCCTTAATTGTTTTTAGTTTACATTGCCTTAATTTTCCCATAGCTTTAGAAATCTAATCATAATCTTGTCTCATTCAAGCATCAATTCTCAAAATGATTATCGGCTTTCAATTGCATTCCTCGTTGGGGAAACGACCTAGAAATCATACTCCCGGATTACTATAATTGTGATTTTTTTTATTCCTACCCTTTTATCTTTAAATATTATATATTTTAAGTATATCTTATATTTAAATTTATATATTATATATTATAAAAAAGGTGCAGATTAGAAGTCATCAGTTTTTGGCGCCGTTGCCGGGGAGGATTGTCTATGATTGTTGAAGCCGTTTGAAAATTTTTGTTTAAAGATCCTTCCGAGTGAAGTTATTTTGCTTATTTTCATAAAAAAATACAAAAAGATTTTTCTTTTCTTTTATTAGTATATATAATATAAAAATAAAAAAAAATCAAAAATTTAAAAACATTATCCATAAAAAAGAAAAAAAATAAAAAAAATATAACCATGTTGGTAAAAGAACACCAACAAATAATACTTTCAATTGAAGTATTATCCATCAATAAGTTTCCGAACCAAAGAATCAAAAACTTACCTTTTGTGTCTCTCACGACGTACGACTCACCTTTTAAAGTTAAACAAACTCCTTTGTGCGTTTTTCTTTTGAAGAGTTACCGAGAAGCGAGTTGATTATTAGGTTTAAGTGTCTTATCTCATTGTCCGTATTTAAAATTTATTGTGAATACATTGTTGAAAAACCAAAAAAACTAAAAAAAAATTAAAAAACCAAAAAAAAATTAGTATAAATTTTCTTTTTACATTTTAGTGCATGCGCACTCGTTCTCAATCTCGTAATTCTAACCGTCAACAACAACAAGTCCCACCGACTTTTGTTGAACCATTTAATCTTGTTGAACCAATTGAAAATCAAGCTCTTCCCGTAGTTACGATGGATGATACTCGTACTATGGCTCAATTGCTCGAAGCACCCACCATGGGATACGAGGATGCCATCGTTGTGCTCGAGATCACCGCGGACAACTTTGAGCTTCAGCACGGTTTGCTTACCCTCGTTCAAAACAAACAATTCTTCAGACATGACAAAGAAGACCCTCATGCTCACATCCGTTATTTCAACAAGATCACTTCTACGATGAAGTTCCCAAACGTCCCGAGTATGTCGGTAAAGCTTATGCTTTTCCCATTTTCTCTCGAGGGTGCAGCCCGGATTTGGATTGAAAAAGAACCCTCCTTCGATCCGATTCTAACATGGGATGAATCTTGTTGAAATTTCATCAACAATTCTTCCCTCCTTCCAAAACAACAAAATCTTCGAAATGAAATACGAGATTTCATAAAGCTTTGATGGAAACTTCTAACGAGGCATGGGACGATTCTAATAATCTTCTGCGGGCTATGCCCACATCATGGATTTCAGAGATATACATTCAACTCAAATACCTTTCATTAATGCTTTGAACTCTAATGATCAAGATTCGTTGAATTCCGCCGCGGGTGGTAACTTTTTGGATAAAATGCCCCGAGATTGCTTAAGAATCATTGAGAGCAAATCCAAAGTTCGTAATTCACATAACAAACCGGTTGTTGCTAAAGTGTGTTCAAACTCTTCTACCCCCGGTATTTCTCCCGATGTTGCCGAACTTAAAGATATGGTGAAAGCTTTACTTGTCGATAAGAAAACCCAAACCCCCGCTCCCGTAAAAGCGGTCGAGGAAAGTTGTGTTACTTGCGGTGGTCCTCATTCTTACCGAAATTGTCCCGCCACCGATGGCAACGTTTATCGTGACAATATTCAAGAGTACGTCTCTCAAGCCGCCGCAGCTAACTACAACCAAGGAAATACCGGTTACCGAGCCCCGATTGCTAATCAAATTAGACCTCCCGGTTTTCCTCCCGTTCAAAACCAAGGAAATAACCAAAATCGTTACAACCAAAACCAAAGGACTAATTACAACCAAGGCCAAATTTATCGACCCTCGATTAATCAACCCCCGGTTCCCCAAGCTCAACCTTACCAAGCTCCGGCTCCGCAAACACAAGGTGTGACAAACACCGATTTTGAAATCTACATCAAAGCTAATGATGTGGTTATGAGAAACATGCAAGACCAAAACCAAAACTTGCAAAATCAAATGACCAATTTAACGGACATGCTTTCCAAATTCGTGAATTCCAATACCGCTTCTACTTCAGGTTCAGGGACACTCCCTAGTAATACCATTACTAACCCGAAGGTAGATTTGAAGGGTATTACCACCCGAAGCGGTGTTGCTTATCAAGGACCCACGATTCCTACTACTTCTTCTTCTCCTCCTAAAGTAGTGGAACGTGAAACCGAGGTGACAAAGGACACGGTGCCTCCTACTAATAACGGAAGTACCAAAGACGTCCAACCTCCGGTTGTCCAAGTTCAAACCCAAATGCCAAATTCTGAACCCGTTGTTGCTCCCGTTAGTGTTCCGATGCCTAACCCAAAACCGTCGATTCCGTATCCTTCAAGACGTAATGATGAAAGGCGCCGTGAAAAAGCTAACGACCAAATTGAGAAATTCTACGAAATCTTTAAAGATTTGAGTTTCGAAATTAGCCTCACGGATGCTTTGATTCTTATGCCAAAATTTGCCTCGACTCTTAAAGCTTTAATTGGAAACAAAGAAAAATTAAGTGAAATGGCTAGAACTCTGTTGAATGAGCATTGCTCGGTGGTTATCCTCAACAAGTTACCCGAAAAACTTAGAGACCCTGGCAAATTTCTCATACCGTGTGATTTTCTCGGAATGGATGAATGCTTAGTCTTGGCCGATCTTGGCGCTAGCATTAATCTCATGCCATTATCGTGTGGAAAAAGCTTTCACTTCTGGAGCTCACCCCTACTTGTATGACTCTTGAACTTGCGAACCGTTCGATTACCTAACCGATCGGTATCGCCAAAGATGTCTACCTAAAAGTAGGAAAGTTCAAATTCTCGGCCGATTTTGTAGTCGTAGACTTTGATGCCGATCCCCGAGTCCCCCTAATTCTCGGGAGATCATTCGTAAAGACTGGATGTGCTTTGATTGATGTTTATGAAGGAGAATTAACTCTTCATGTTGGAAAAGAAGCCGTAACATTCAATCTTAACAAAACTTCGAGATACTCCTCTAATTATGATGATATGACGGCGAACCGAATCGACGTCATTGAAATGGATTGTGAGGAGTATTCTCAAGAAGTTCTTAGTTTCTCCGATGTGATCATGAGTGACAATCCCACTCCTTACTATGACCCGATCATTTCTACCTCTTCTCCGACTCTCATTATACCCAGTCGTTTCTCCCTACCTCTTCTTCGACTCCACATTCCCTTCGTGGATAGTGATTTATCCCCTTCTCGAGGAATCCGACGCTTTCTCTGCTCATTGAAGATGTCCCACTTCACCAGGAAGTAGATCACTATAATTATAATTATGACCCGGAGGGGGTATATTCTTCTTCTTGAACATTTCTCAATATGAACCATCATTACCACCGCCCTCCCACTCAAGGAATATTTGCCTAAAATTCGAAAAGAACTTAAAGTTTGTGAAGCTAAAAATGATAAATCTTCAATTGATAAACCTCTCGAGGTCGAACTCAAGGACTTACCTCCTCATCTTGAGAATGCATTTTTGGAAGGTGATGATAAGTTGCCCATCATAATTGCTAAAGACTTGAGTGTCGAGGAAAAAGCCGCTCTCATAAAGTTTTGATTCACAACTAGCGGCCATCGCTTGGAAACTCTCCGACATCAAGGGTATTAACCCGGAATTTTATACTCACAAGATTCTTATGGAAGAGGACTACAAACCGGCGGTTCAACACCAAAGACGGGTGAATCCAAAAATCCATGATGTCATCAAAAAGGAGGTTGAAAAACTTCTTGACGCCGGATTAATTTACCCGATCTCGAGATATTCCCCCTTATGGTAAGCGCACCGTAAACATTGCTGCCCGAAAAAAGGTGGCTTTACCGTTGTTGAAAATGATGAAAACGAGTTAATTCCTACTCGATTGGTTACGGGATGGCGTGTATGCATTGACTACCGAAAGTTAAATGAAGCCACCCGTAAAGACCACTTTCCACTACCATTTATGGATCAAATGCTCGAGAGATTAGCGGGAAACGAGTACTATTGTTTTCTCGATGGTTTCTCGGGTTACTTTCAAATTCCCATCGACCCTCATGATCAAGAAAAAGGTCAACTTTTCACATATCCCTTACGGAACGTTCGGCCTACCGTCGCGATGCCTTTGGCTTTATGCAATTGCATCGGGCACATTCCAAAGGTGTATTATTGGCTATCTTCAGATATGATCAAAAAAACAATGGAAGTCTTCATGGACGACTTCTCGGTCTTTGGGAATTCATTCAACATTTCCTTTCTCGTGTAGACAAGATGCTTAAACGTTGTGAAGACACCCATCTTTGTCTAAATTGGGAAAAGAGTCATTTTATGGTTAAGGAAGGCATTGTCCTTGGCCATAACATTTCCAAAAATGGGATTGAGGTCGATAAAGCCAAAGTCGATGTGATTGCTAAGTTACCTCATCCCACCACCGTCAAAGGTGTTCGGAGTTTTCTCGGTCATGCCGGTTTCTACTGTGGTTAATTAAGGATTTCTCCAAAATTTCCCTACCGATGACTCATCTTCTTAAGAAAAATACTCCGTTCATCATCTCCGATGAATGTATTCAAGCTTTTGAAACATTAAAGAAAAAACTTACCGAAGCTCCAATCTTGATTGCCCCAGATTGGGACTTACCCTTTGAGCTTATGTGCGATGCAAGCGACTTTGCCATAGGTGTGGTCTTAGGGCAACGTCATGAAAAGCATTTTAGGCCTATACATTATGCTAGTAAAACAATGAACGAGGCGGAATCGCATTACACCACGACAGAGAAAGAAATGTTAGCATTGGTGTATGCCTTCAAAAAATTCTGGTCTTACCTCATCTTGAACAAAAGCATTGTGTATACGGATCATTCTGCCCTTAAATATCTCTTTGCTAAAAAGATTCCAAGGCGAGATTGCTCCGATGGGTTCTCCTCCTTCAAGAGTTCAAATTCAAAGTAATTGACACAAATTCAAAGTAATTGACACAAAAGGACCCGATTAGAAAATCCTTATGAAAATGTGATCGACCTAAAGGAGATAAATGAAACGTTTCCTCTCGAGACACTTAATATGGTGACTTTTCGTGGTAACTCAAGTACCCCGTGGTTTACCGATTTTGCAAATTACCACGCGGGGAATTTCATTGTTAAAGGGATGTCGTCCCAACAAAAGAACAAGTTTTTCAAGGATGTTAAACACTACTTTTGGGACGACCCCTATTTGTTCAAAATATGTGCGGATCAAGTGATCCGGCGGTGTGTTTCGGGCCAAGAAGCTATTGACATCCTCACAGCTTGCCATAGTGGACCCACCGGGGGACATTACGATGCCAACTACACCGCCAAAAAGGTTTTTGACTCAGGATTTTATTGGCCAACTATTTACCGAGATGCCCATGACTTGGTCACCCGATGTGACACTTGTCAACGTCAAGGAAAAATTTCGCAACGTGATGAAATGCCATAAAATTCCATCCAAGTTTGCGAAATATTTGACGTGTGGGGCATCGATTTCATGGGGTCATTCCTGTCCTCACGAGGGAACAAATATATACTAGTAGTCGTCGACTACTTGTCAAAATGGGTTGAAGCGAAAGCGCTCCCCACCAATGACGCCCGAGTTGTTTGCAAATTTCTTAAATCTCTCTTCGCCCGATTCGGTGCCCCTCGTGCTATCATAAGTGATCGTGGAACCCATTTTTGCAATGACGAGTTTGAAAAGTTCAAGCTTAAATACAGAGTTACTCACCGTCTCTCCACCGTATATCACCCACAAACAAGTGGGAAAGTTGAGGTATCCAATCGTGGCTTGAAACGAATTCTTGAAAGGACCATAGGCGAGAACCGTGCCTCTTAGTCGGATAAATTAGATGACGCACTTTGGGCCTTCCATACCGCTTACAAAACACCCATCGGGTGTACCCCATACAAGCTCATGTACAGAAAGGCATGTCATCTATTGATCAAGCTCGAGCACAAAGCCTATTGGGCCTTGAAGCATGCAAACTTTAACCTTGAAATAGCAGGCGATCACCGTAAAGTTCAACTCAATGAACTAAATGAACTTCGTGATCAAACCTATGAGAACTCTTTAATCTATAAAGAGAAAATAAAGAGGATCCATGACTCCAAGATCAAAAACCACGTTTTCAACGTCGGTGATCAAGTCCTCCTCTTTAACTCTTGATTGAAGATGTTCTCGGGCAAGTTAAAATCCCGTTGGTCTGGCCCGTTCACCATTGCCCATGTCTTTCCATATGGCACCGTTGAGTTATCTCAAAACTCCAGGCCAAACTTCAAGGTGAACGGTCATAGAATTAAGCACTACTTTGGAGGGGACGTACCAGAAGTGGTTGTCCCAAATCTCCAAACCTTCCCTATGGACCAATGAATTCGGGGATTGGGTCAAGCTTAGTGACCCTAAACAAGCGCTTCGTGGGAGGCAACCCATGCTTATCCATAGTAATATTATATAGTAATGAATAAGTGTTTTTTGTTGTGAGGAGGCGTGCCTCTTCCATTCTCGTTTGCTTGTGTTCTTGTGATAATTGCCTAGGATTGTCCCAGAATTATGAAGCCTCTCGTGCTCGCGGTTTTGTCCTTCGACCATTCGAGCTTCAAATCCTCGGCTTCATTTGGGAAATCCAATATCCTAATCTAATCGACTAACGTTTATCTTTAAGCATACTTAATAAACAGCTTAGGATATACATAGAGACCCTTCTTAAAACATAGAGGACAATGTTTAATTCTAGTATGGGGGGTCTATCGATTTGATTGTTTCCGCGGGTTCGTGTTTCACTGTAATCCCATTTATTAAACATCCAAAATACCCAAAAAAAATGAAGAAAAATTTCAAGATTTAAAAATAAAATAAGTGTTTTGTCACAATTTTGAATTTTCTGCTGGGTAGAATGAGAATAAATTTTGACTCAATCGAGCGTGTTGAGCTCTAGCTTGTTCCTTAACTTTTAGACTAAGCATTGATAGAGTTAAGTATGAGTTGGATGCTAAACAAGGATTATTTGGAAATCTTAAGAGCTCATGTATGTAATTTGTGGCTTTTTCTCCCATAAGCTCCTAAACGGAAACTTAAAATACATGCTATTGTTTGGAGAATAAAACTAACTCAACAATTTTTTATGTATTAATAGCAAAAAATTAGTCTTAGTTCAAATTTATACATAATTTTTTCAAAAGGAGTCTTCTTTATATCGTGGAAATAAAAGTAAAAAAAATGATAAAAAATATATGGAAAAATGAAAAATATATATAGAGAATAATAAATATAAACTGTGGGTTGATAAAAGTTTGCTGCATCTTGCGCTCACAAACCAATGTACAGCCTACTAAAGAAAGCCATAGTAAGAAAATAATCTGAGACTGAATAAAAAAGTTTGATGCATTCATGTCGGTCTCACAACATATGTTGCAGCAGCCTTCTAAAAGGTCAATGGGTTTACGAATTGCATCATTTTATTGTTTAATATTAAGTGAGAATTAATAAATGTAAGATCTCTTTTTTGGTAATTTAAATATGGTTTGAACTTGACAATTCAATTTAAGTTTTTTAAATAAGCTATGTAATAGAACGGAAAACAGTCATAGAAAGATGATAGAATGTAGAAGATTATCCAAGTCAAATGCAAATTAAAATTTGCCACTCCTAGTCCTAATAATAGAGAAATATAATGTATTAAACACGAGAGATAATAATAATAATAATAATAATAATAATAATAATAATAATAATAATAATAGTGTCATAGTAGTTGTGTCAACATGTTCATTTTCATTTTCCACCCATCATGTTCTTGAGAGCTTGTCTAATTAACCTTAACCCTTCCCGGTGAGCATCTCTTTGTTGAGTTTGATGATTAATAGTTTCGGAGAGATAAGTGTTTAAGAGATGACTTTCATGAGGAGGGTTTTAATGGACTCTAGAGACATTATTTGACGAGGAAGAAATGTTTTGAGACAAAGAGGAAGGATTGGGATGAAAAGATTCGTCATCATTTTTCTCAATGGAATCATCCAATGGATGAGATGACGATGGATGGTTTAGAGTGGAGGAGGAGGAGGAGCTAGCATTTGACTCACGAGGTCTTTTCTTGCCCCGATCCGCTCGTGTCTTTCGCTCGTAATGAGGAGCGAGTGGGTGCATGGCTCGATCATATAAGAGATAATGATCAAAGGCTAGCTTAGGAGAGACGGACACGACATGTTTGAATAACCTAGCCAAGAGCATTCCATAAGGAAAGAGTTCCTTTGGTTTGAATCGAGTCTTTTTGGTATGTGTTAAAATACACATACCTTTGACCATTAAAAACGAGCTAAAATGACTAAAAACCTACCAAAAATACATTGTATTTGTATGTTTTGCATTTATATTATGCAGGTAACGGATATTCAAGAAAAGGACAAAATCAAAGCCAAAAACGACAAAACCGAGCACGAGAACGGAAAGAGCGTGAAGTCAACAAAAAGTCAAAAGTCAAATCAAGTCAAAGTCAACCCTGGGAAGTGGATTTGGAAAGAGCATCGAAAACCAAACCCGAAAACCTAATTGTCAAAAGTGGGCCCACCCGTACCCACCTAGTGGGCCCGGGTCAGCCCACTTACATACTACACTCACTTTACCCACTTATATAAACCCATTTAAAAAGCCCACACAATAAACCTAAGCCCATTTCCCTTTTTAATACATCCTGGGCCCAAATACCAAACCTGGCCCAACCCTTAAACTACACCTTAACAGCCGTTAACCATTTAACCCTTAACCCCTAACCCGTTAGTCCTTATGGACTTGTGGTGCAAAACCATCAAACAAACTCAGGGGCTGTTTTTGCCATTTCTCCAAACATTTTAATCACCCACAAGGACGTGTACTGCAATACAACATATAACTTTCAGGGGTCACTTTTGCCATTCTCTCATAAAATTTATACCCTGCATCAACACTGTACATCTCTCCCATTTTTCCCGCCAACACCATTTTGTCACTATTCACTCACCCTGCCACCACCACAACCTGCCAAACCTTCACACCCCACAACCCATGTGCTACCCTTGGTCCCCCCCACACCATAAAACGATATTCCACTGTGGCAATCCTAAGATGTTTGATTGGGCAAGCAATTCAAGGGCTAGGATTTGAGGACTTGGGCAACACTCAAATATCAATGGCTGTGATTAGGGCTTTGAAGTCTCTCTCTCAACAAGCACAAGAAGCACAAATGAAGGCAACTCCACAGCTTATATAAAGAAGAACAAGACAGAGATTGTAGGTGTAGTGTAGGAGTAGATTAATTTTACTTTTAAATGTTTTAACTTTATGTTTTTAAGTTTTTAATTTCTGTAATTTAAGTTTTTAAGCATTGTAACCTTTCAAATTTTAATGAAAATTTCAGTCTTATATTTATGCAAATTCTGTTTTTAATCTTTATGCATTCAAGCTTATTGTTGTTTACAAATCCCTTCTATAAGCTCTTTTAAACTCTAAAAAAAACTGTTTTAACTCATTTAAAGGTTTTGCAAAGGTTTTTGTTAGTTCACTGTTTCATTAAAGCAAAGATTGGAATTTTGAACTAATGGATGATAAGCTGAAATGGAGGAGCTTATGGGTTATTTTAGTAGAGAGCTTATTCATAAGCTGGGTAGGTTAGGGCTTTAGGGAAGCTGTATAAGCTTATTCTGTCTTTGTTGAGCTAGGACAAAGGTACAATTTACTTTTACTATAGTTAGCTTAAATTCTGTCTTAACTATTCAATCTGCTTATTTCCTTGTTGCTTATCTTAATAGCTTATCTCTGCTTATTGTTGCTTGTTTATCATGATTATTGCTTGGTTATGTCTTTTTATTGCTTAATTGTCATTTGTTTTAGTTGTTCTTTAAACTGTCCCTTTTTGCTCATAAACTGCTTATTCACCTTTGCTTATTTTTAAGTGCTTTTCTCTGGTTAAAATTTGTTTAAAAGTGCTTATTATTGATTATTTGTCATTTGTCTTTGAGAACCATAGCTGAAATCACTTTAAAACAGCTTAAAAATAGGACACCAAAAGTTAAAGGGTGTTTGGGTCAAGGTTGGAAACGGGTCAAAACAAGTTTTAAGATCCACTGAGTCACCAAACCAACTTACACAAGCATTTTCTAGTTCTTTTCAGTCTGTTTTTCAGAGATTTTAAGTTTAAAAGTTGATTTTAAGTTTTTTTTATAAGCCACTTTGAAACTGTGAAAGACAAAACAGTTTCAAAGTGCTCATTGGATAAGCTCATTTAAACCAACTTTTGAATGTTGTCTTTGTGTCATTTTGTAGAGTCAAATGCATTAGAGTAAGTATTTTTAGGGGTACTTGTGTTTCATTAAAAAACTATCAAAAACATTATTGCCCTTTTTGAAACCAAAAAAGTTGCCCTGGTGCAAACAACACCTTTTCCAACCCTTTTTCTTGGCTTATTTGTTTTATAAACTTTAATATTTTTGCATTCTTAGATAGTCTTTAAGCCATACTTTAAGACCTTATAAGCTGTTAAGCCAAAGGACCCCTCTAGGTGCTTAAAAACAAGCCCTAAAAGTTGTCCCTTCACCTGTTGTGTATGTAGTTGTGGCTTATAGCTTATTTTGATTTTTTTTATCTTTTCTGTCTGTTTTAATTTGCTACTTTCTGTCTGAATTTGCTTATTAGCTTTATTAGATTATCTGTTTGTGCTTATTTAGGATTTGCCTTTGTTTATTTGTCCATATAGCTGCCTATTAGTTAAGCCATGCATCCCTTAGTGTTAAGTAGCTAATCTGCCCCCTTTTTGCTTATCTTTTAAGCTTATTTT
>BQNB010025609.1:0-18429 GCA_026074375.1 Tanacetum coccineum | reverse complement strand
CTAGATGTAAGATGTCCTTTTTGTTGCTTAAATTTAAGCCCCAACTTGTCCCTTAATCTGTTGGTATGCAATGAGTTTCCCATTAGCTTAATTGATTTTTCTAGCTTATCTGTTGGTTTTTACTTGCTTATTTTTGTTTTCATTAGCTTATTAGGTATAGGTGGTCATATGTTTTAGCTTAGTTAGTTAATTGTTTGCTTATTGAGCTTAAAAGCTAGCAACAGTTAAGCCTCTCTTAGGACTTAGTGCTAAAAGTGAATCTGGCAGTTTCTTTGTGCTTATTTCAGCTTATTTTCAGTTCTAATTGCTAGTTAATTTCTTGTTTACTCTGCTTATTAGGACTAGGTCTTTAGTTGTTTAAGCCCATTTTTCTTATTCTTATTTGCTTATCATGTTTAAAAAGCCAAAAAAGATTAAGCCTAGTCCTTAGTATTGAAAAAAGCAAACTGTCACCATTTTTCCAGCTTATTTCAGACTTATTTTTAAGTTTTGTAAAAACTTCTTTTTTTTAAAGTTGCTTAAATTAGCTTATTTTATAGTTTTCCAAAAAGAAAAATGAAAAAAAAATGTTTTTAAAAAGGAAGAGGCCACAGGTTTCGAACCTGTGACCTCCCCCTTGTATAGCCAGCGTCCCACACAACACACACAATCACCATCTGCCCTTGGGTCTTTCACCTGTCAACCATCCCACCTTTTAATCTTTTATCCACATTTTGCCAAATAAGCTTATCAGCCCTTTTAAGCTTTTTCCCAGCTTATTCCTATAAGCTGGCAACCTCGTTTTATTTTTCCTAGAATCAGCATAAGCTAAAGTATTTTCTGTAATTTTTTTAGAATTTTTAAAATTAGTTTACTACTTTTTATTAATTTTTTAGATTAAAATCGTTTTTAATTCATAATAAAAAATATAAAAGTCAAAAAAATATAATTCTTTTTTTCAAAATTTTCTTTTATCGTGTAGGACCTAGGAAAAATAAATTTGCTCTCGTAGGGTTAATTTTTTAGAAATTTGATTTTTAAAGAACGGAACATCGAATCCGTTCTCGTTTTCTCGCGTTTTTTAGCCTTAAACACCCCGTTTTTGATCTAGTTTTTCTTTATTCTTACTTTTCTAGTCATTTAATATTTATTAAAAGTTAAAAAATCACTTTAGGATTAAAATTTTAATAATTAGATTTTTAAGTCGCGTTTTTACGTCCCTGTTTTAGGTTTTAGCTTAAATTACTTTCGTTTTAGGGTTTCTTTTACTTGTTTTTGCATTTTATTTGTAGAAATAGATAATCAAATCAAATCTTTGATCATTCAAGCATTGTTCAAACCGACACTCGACTTTCAAATTCACGCCTCGACGGGAAACGACCCGGGGGATTTTTGATTTTACTTTGGATAAAAGTAATCTCTAAGAGTCTTTCTGAATATGTACACTATAATTGAATTATAATTATTGATTATTATTATATATTATATTTATATATAGTAAGAAATCTTTAATCATTTTGGCGCCGCTGCCGGGGAGGCCGTGAAACGAATATTGAGTTGAAGTTTGTCGTGTTTGAAGACCCTTCCCTCGTGAAGTTAATTTTCCCGTTTGTGAATATTTTCTTTTATTTATAAAAATATAAAACACAAAAATATTTTTCATTTTCTTTTATTAGTATTAGTATAAGATAAATAAAAACAAGAAAAACCAAATAATAATAATAATAATAATAATAATAATAATAATAAAAAATAAAAACATTGTCCATAAAAAGAAATAAAAAATCACAAGTTGGTAAAAGAACACCAACAAATAATACTTTCAACTGAAGTATTATCCATTAATAAGTTCCCAAACCAAAGATTCAAAAACTTGCCTTTTGTGTCACTTGCGATATACGGCTCACCTTTGAAAGTTAAACACTTTTAGAGAGCTACCGTGAAGCTTGTTGATTATTAGGTTTAAGTTATTCGATCTCGTTTTGTCCTTTAATTAAAATATGTGTTTAAAAAAAACTTGAAAACCCAAATAATCTTCTTTAACCTCTTTTTCATTTAAGTACTTATTTTCTCGACCTCTAATTGAATTCTTATTCTTATCCCTCTATAATTGTTTACTTCTTATGTACATTCGTCTATCGTTTAAATTCCCTTTACGCGATTAAAGAATGCTCGTCTTGTGGAGCTTTGTACACTAGAAACTGTGGTTGTTCAAAAGGGAGTCTTGAAGACAAGATTCTTGTTCCCGTACCCGACTCGTCTCAACGACCCCTTATTTTTGAAAAAATTTGTCTCAATTGTGGAGACCCGGTTCATGGTCTATATTGTCGACAATGTGCTCTAATACGAAAGACATTGGAGGAAGTTTTTCAAGATTTCCAAGAACAACTTCGAGTTCAATCCGATGACGATACTAACTTTGTTAATGAAAATCAACAGCCATTCGTTGTCAATCAAGACCCCGGTAAAATTCTTCGCAAAGTCCTCCACACATTGATCATTGTTGTTACGAGGTGATTCGTTAGATGGAATCTTTTGTCAACGATGTACTTGCGAGTCTGTGAAAGGTGCTCGTTTTGGCTATTATTGCCCTCGAAAGTTTCAGGTTAATCTCTTAAACGGATCCATGTCAACAATCAAACGTTAATGTGCTCCCACAGACTTTTGCCAAGTGTTCACCCTATCCTAATTCAGGATATGAGAAATTTTTCTCTATTTTTGTTCTTCTCACTTATGATTCCAAACCTAATTTTGTTGATGATTTTCCTAACGTTTTCAACCCACCTCCATAACCCCCGACGTATACTTATGAGTTTTGTGGGAACGATGCTTATTATGGTTACGATTGTCCACTCCTTCAAGTTTATTTGTCTATATCTGGCGCCCGGGTTCAATCAAGACTTTAATTCCACAAAAACTTTCAAAAGTTTTCAAACATCAATATTATTTGGGTAGTACCCGTTAGTGGGGGCCGCATGAGACTTTTCACTGTCATACAGTGATCTTCTACTGAACCTTCGGTGTGAAAAATTGCGGGGGTCCTAACGAGACTTATCAATGTCCACCGATGAATAAAATTATACAAGCTATCCATTTTCTGATTCTAATTATTCCGGTTATGACCCAATCTTGATAATTTTCAACCACTACAATTTTCCTGAGGTTGTGAAAATTGGGGGGGGGGCGGGGGGGACATCATGAAATCTTACAATGTCGACCAATGAATGAAGACTTTATCATGAGCAAAATTCTTGCTATGATCCTAATTCTTTTAGTTTTGACCAATTTTAACCCCCGCAATATACCGTCAATCATCCAATCTTCAATACTCAAAATGAGCTTCTCAATTCTCAAAATGAGCTTATGAAGCAAATGACATCCATATGTGATATGGTGGTAATATTTGCAAAAGAAGGGAAGAAGAAAAGCAATTTGAGGAAGATCAAGCTGGCTAAAGATAGATATTGGAAGATTCCAATTTGCTACGATGATGACGATGACGAGGAAAGTTCTATTCCCTTTAAAGATATTATTATTTCTAGACTACCTTCGTGTGTTGCAATCATACCCACTTTATTAACTAAGGAGCCCATTGACTCTCTCATAATGGAGGATGAGCATCTCGACACTATTTTGGCTACAGAATCGGACGAAGTAATAAAGTCTAGTGTTGAGGACCTTGGTCCCAATCCCAAGTGTGTTCCGAGGGTATTTTCGACGGTGTGTGTTGTTGTGCGCCTCTTTGTGATAACCCTACCCCTCTTGAAGTTTTCAAAGATCACTATGAGATTGTCGTCGATTCCAATGATGATTCTTCTTCGAGTGATTTGAATGTCCATCTTCTTATTGCTAACATCGAAGCATTAAAAGATAATCCCACCCCATCTTCCGATTTTGTGACCAAGTCTTCCTCCACATCTCTTAACTCTTTCTTGGAGGAGACTAACACCTTTGATAATTCTTTAACCGAATCTGAAACTTTTCGCTTTAATCTGGAAGAGATTAGTAGTGGCAGTACCACTACTCATTCTGATTATTCTCTTCCGGATTATGAAGCCTTCTATCTTGATGACGATCATATTGAAGAGAAGAGTAGTGGCAGTACCACTACTCATGCTGATTTTTCTCAATATGATTCGTTCATCTTTGATCTTTCGATCAATCCATTTCCTCCTGCCGATAGGAGTGACTTTTATCATGAGGAGTTCGCCGATGAACTTGCTCACATCATATCTCCACCGGAGTATGATTGTTTCTGCTTTAAGATTGAGCCCGAGCTGGGCAATCTTACTATGGATGTGGTGGAGGATATTTTCCCAACAAGAGAACCAAGAGTTCATGTGCCTAATGTTTTACCCACCCATCCCACCCTTCACCTGGATCTGGATTTCATACTTTTTAGTGATTCTCTCTTTGCTTATATTGTATGGATCTTTCTTCCTTTTCTCACGTATCCAGTTGCTCCTCCATATCTTCTCTCCTGTGGGAATGAAGATACCATTTTTGACCCCGGCATCTCCGTTTATCATTCTTTTATGCCAGGTGTATCTCATCGGAGTGGAACTTTCATAAAATTCAATGTTTATCCAAACCACTTGAATGAAAGTCCGATGGAGATTTTATCTTCCACTTGCTCCCCCATGGACTAATGAATTCGGGGTCGAGTCAGGCTCAAGACTCGGTTAACAAAAATAAGCGCTTCGTGGGTGGCAACCCATGCTTATCCATTATATCTTCTTTCTATTTGCTAATAAGTGTTGTGTATTTTTTATAAACGTCAAACGCGTGTCGTAGTAATATTTATAGTATATCCCGTCAGATAAGACAATTACTTTAGGAAAAATAATAGTCTATCTTCCGAGTGTCGTTTCCACGGCGAGAGATGAATTGAAATTCATGAGAATGTTTCGTTTGGTGCTTGAATGACAAATATTTTGGTGTTGGCTTTAAACATTTTATACTAAAATTAAACTTGATATTAATTCTAGATTAAAAACTTAAAAGTATACTAAATTTGATATAAAAAAAATGTCAAATACTGCTTGCTAAGTGACGTGAATGTTCTTAAATGCGGGCATAGGTTTAGCGGATAAAAATCCTTAGAAAACAAGGTTGGCAAGAAATTAGATGACAAGTAAAGTAAAACAGCTTTTCAAAATAATGACAAGTATTTACAATTGTCATTAAAAGTAAATGACAGTATGGAAATATGACTATTAATTTTTTTTAAACCTTTAAAAACCGACCTTAAATTCCAAAATCACTAATCACTTAGTACACACAAGCTTAAAACTACTCACTACGCATGCAAATATCAAAATGAGCAATCTTTTTATAAATAACAAATTAAAATACAAAAATAAGCTAAAATAAGCTCACTCGAAAAGCTCTAAATCGAAAATAATATAAAATAAGCTAGTCTAAATAAGCTATGGAAGTAGCTTATTAGAATATAAGCTTAAGAGATGGGATCAAAAAATAAGCTATAAGCATAAGCTTATTTGGAAATAAGCAAAAGAAGAGAAAAAGTAGAAGAATAAGCATAAAAAGAGAATAAGCATCAAGAAATAATAAGCATTAAATAAAAACCAACTTTAAACATCTTCATTAATAAGCTCAAAATCTTGATTACAATAAACTAAATAAGCTATAAAAGCTTTTACAATAAGCTAAAAATTATACTACACTACTCCTAACTCTACACCTACTACTATGAAAAATAAACTAATTCTAACACTCACTCACTAACTCCAAATGCTGCTGATGCGTGTGATATATATAGCCCAAAGTAGGTGGGGGTATTTTCGTCCTTTTAGGTCATCCACCACTCATATTGCTAGATCTGAGGGTATTTTGGTCTTTTTGCCTTCTACCAACCGCCTCATTATTGCCCATGATTGGCACGGATTCACGCACTCTGACCTCGTACTGACACACGCCAGATGCCACGTGTCACACTCTGATTGGCCAGCCGCCACCTGGAATAGTACCTCGTACCTCCGATTGACACCTCTGTCTGCCACCTCGTACCTCGTACTGACATGTCAGCTGACATGTCAGTCTGTACCTCGTACTTGCCTGCAATCTGACATTCAATCATTAGAATGCCACGTGTCACCACTAGAGTGGTGCCACGTGGCGTAAGTACTGTTTCGTCACCGTCCGGTTAGTTTCCGCCAGACGACCGGTCAACGGTGGTCAACGGCGGTCAACGCCGCCGGACCACTGCCCAATGGCGGCGGTCAACGACGGTCAACGGTGGCTAACCACCGTTGTCCACCGCCGAACCACCGCCGGACTACCGGTCAACGGTGCTTGACCGCCAGTCAATCGGCGGGTCACGGCCGGGTCAGGTTGGGTATTGGGCCGGGTCAAGTCAGGTATTGGGCTGGGTCAAGTTCGGGTTCGAGTCCGCCACGTGGCACCACGTGTCAGCCACGTGTCAGCCACGTGTGCCCACGTGGATAAGAGGGGATAAACCCTCTGGCATGAGTCGAACCCATGACCTCCTGGGTAGAGTCTTAAGCATCTACAAGAAACCATCTGCGCTAGCAATGGTTTCAATAATATTATACAAAATTTAATATATAACCCTTCATTGGCCAGATTCATTTATACTAGCATTAAAGGTTCAAACATGGACGAAAAAGGTTCAAAATAAAAAGGTTCAAATATGAAAGGCCGGTACCGTTAGACTCATAATTTCGTGCTCTTTCTAATGGTGTGATCGAGGAAAATTAACGACTTCATTTCGACCTCGATAAACATGAAAACGTCGTCGAAAGTCACCCGAAAATCACCATTTTTGCTTTGTTTTCAATCCTTTATACCTGTAAGACATAAAAACACAATACAAACATATTTGCAACATATTTATCCATATTTTAGTATTTTAGTCCATTTATTAGCATTTTCCAGGGTACAAATGATGTATGTTTTAACACATATCAAAATTCCCCCACACTAAGCCATTGCTGGTCCCACACGCAATGTAAATAAAACACGCCCGGAAATAAATAATTAAATCCCCTTTTAAATTATGACCCCTCACAATCAAACAAGAACAGAAAAGGTCCATTAAGAAGGTTCAAAAATCATTTATTTCGAAAGCGCCCCCGTTTTAACCACTTATTCAATAAAAACTAAGATAATAATTAAATAAAATTATTTAAAAGGCTTTAAGAACGGGAGTTCGTCATCCTTGATTTTCACAATCCCCAAACTAAGCTTAAAACAAAATCACAGTTAAATATAAGATTAGATGCTAACACTACTCATAAATGCTAATTGTGTAAGTATAAACTTAACTTTTCGCTCCCTTATTCCTAATTTCCTCTAAGGATTTTTATTTTATTTTTGGTGACAAATAAATTATGTCCTTATTTAAATAAAATAACCCGGTTTAGACCACAATTAGTTTGAAATCCTTTTTTAAAGAGACGATATGGTGAAAATAAGGTCCACATTTAGGTTCTAATTTCGCATGATTTAGGGGTTATCCTTTTTATTTCATCCGCAACAACTCAACTACAAGTCTAGAAATGGAGGCTTTATTTAGATAACCCCGGAGTCAAAATTTGGATTTATACTTATTATTATTTCAACATTATTAAACCTCGGTCCTTTAGAAGGCTGTAACATCGGTTGTGAGCCGGCAAGATGCAGCAAACATATTTCAACCTCGGTAATTTCCTCGACCTTTTAGAAGGCTGCAACATCGGTTGTGAGCCGGCAAGATGCATCAAACTTTTATCAGCCCACAGTTTTATTATTATTACCTCCACCTTTTAAACGACTGTCACATCAGTATGCGAGCCGACCATGATCCAGAAGTCTTATTTCGGATTCGGTTTATTACATAACTTATTATTATTAGCTAAATTTCAAGTCCTATGGTCTTTTAACAACTGCCCCATCGGTATGCGAGCCAACCATAGTCCAGGAGTCTATTTCCCCACAATACTGACAAAACATCGATGTGTACCTTACTTTCACCAGAAGGAATCTCTACGAAGTGATTTAAACTAAGAATCGCAAAAACCTAAAGCAACTTTATTTAATTCAACAATTATATGGCGTTTATCAAGTTGGCGGGAGCAAAAAGCCACAATTAACCTCTATGAGCTCTAAAGATATCCAACTAATCCACGCTTAGCATCAAACTTATATTTAACTCTATCATTTTTTGTTCTTTGCAAAATTTTAAAGTTAAGCAAACGCTTAGTCTCGAAAGCTAAGGAGAAAGCTAGAGTTTAAAACTAGATCATGTCAAAAGCTTCCAAGTTCTACGGGCCTACTTATTACTAACATTTTTATATTTTAATCATCATTTTTTTTTGAAATATATATATCATAATTAAACAATAAAATTTTTAAAATTTTGGTTAAAACGGAGTTGCGTGGGAACACAAATAGGCACAAGTATGATCATATTTCAATAGAAATCCATCCACACTTAGAATGGAACATTGGCCTCAATGTTCAAAAATGTCAGGTTTTACCCCCACACTTAGGAATGAAAAAGGCAAATGCAAAAAATTCCAAGTGTGAAAGGGAAAACAATATATATATACATGATCAGGATTGAGGATTCCAAAATAAGCAAAAGATCGAAGACCGAATGATCGGAGGATTGAAAACAAGCACGGCTCTTCATGATCTTGAGGAATCCTGCAAGCAAAAACAATACACAAACCAAAGAAAGAAGCACGCCCCCACACTTGGGCTATAAAATCACACACTTATTTATTAAGAAAATAGAAAGAAATAAAAGACACGGGTTGCCTCCCGAGAAGCGCTTGTTTTTGTGCGAGTCTCTAGCTTGACTCTCCCCGAATTCCTTTGTCCTTGGGGCATAAACAGAAGAATAGAAAAATCACTATCGGATTTTCATGTGCCACCGGCTTAAGAGAAGAAAAATGAAAAGTGGAAATGCCGGGGTCAAAAATTGTGTCTTCATTCCCGGAAGAGAAAAGAAAATAAGAAATCACCAGATAAGTGAAATAAGGAAGGAAGGTTCGGATAAGGAAGTCCGAATCTATCAAAAGGTTGGGATGGGTGGGTAACACATTAGGCACATGAACACGAGGTTCTCCCATAACAACGTTGGTCAACTCACCCTGATCGGGCTCAATCTCAAAATGAAACGAATCATACTCGGGAAGAGAGTTATTAGCATGAGTAGTGGTACTGCCACTACTCGTCTCTTCCGTATGATCGCTAAAAGACTCGAATTCGGGTAAAGAATTATCCGAATAAGAGAGAGAAGTATCGGACTTCTCAAAGAAAGAGTTACTAACGGGGATAGGAAATGGAGAAGGAGACTTGAGCACACAATTAGGAGTGGAGTTATCATTCAAAGATTCGATATTAGCAATAAGACGATTGATGTTCAATAATTTCTCTCGAAGAATAACGTCTTGGATTTGAAGAATATCTTCTAAATCAAACTCTTCCTTCTCTTGATCAACATCATTCACCTCCTCTAAGCTAACGTACTCGATGTCCTCAAAATCATCATCATCACTTGAAGTATCATCATCGTTGGAATTGACGACAATCTCAGAGTGATCTTTGAAAGCTTTAAGAGGGGTAGGGTTATCACAAAGAGGCTCATCACATACACCATCGGAAATACCCTCGGACTCTCTTAGGATCAGGACAAGCTCCTCAATACTAGACTTTATTACTTCGTCTGATTTCGTTACTGGAATAGTATCAAGATGCTCATCCTCCATTATGAGAGAGTCAACGGGCTCCTTGGTTGATAAAACGGGTGTGATTGCAATGGTATAGTCCTCGTCCTCATCATAGCAAATAGGAATCTTCCAATATCGATCTTTAGCTGCTTGATCTTCCGCAATTCGCCTTTCTTCTTCCTTCTTTTGCATAATTTGACCAACCATATCACATATGGATGTCATTTGCTCCATAAGCTTGTTTTGAGAATTGAGAAGGTCATTTTGAACATTGAAGATTGGATGATTGACGGTATATTGCGGGGGTTGAGATTGGTCAAAACCAAAAGAATTAGAATCATAGCAAGAATTTTGCTCATGATAATAGTCTTCATTCATCGGTTGACATTGAAAAGTCTCATGAGGACCCCCACAATCTTCACAACAAGAATATTGTTGTGGAAAACTCGGTGAAGTTTGTGGAAAATAATCAAAGTTTTGATTGAAACACGGGTCCTGATTGTAGACAAACGGGACTTGAGGTGGACAATCGTAACCGTAATGAGAATCGTTCCCACATAACTCACAAGAGTATGGTACGTATTGGGGTTGTGGAGGATGGTTTGCAACACTTGGAGAATCGTTAGAAGAGTACGGAGTTGAAAAATTGATTGGTGTTCCATTTCCAACAGTACAATAAAAACAAACTCCATCATATTCATTACAACCACATTGTTGGCACGTACCAAAAAGACATTGTTGTTGCAAACTTTGCAAATTTTGTAGGATCTCATTAAGGTTTTGATTGTAGCATGGTTCCGGATTAGAGATAATCGGAATTTGCGGTGGACAATTGTAACCATAATGAGCACCTTTCCCACAAGACTTACAAGTACATCGTTGACAAAATATATCGTCTAATAAATCACCTCACTCGTAACAACAATTGTGGTCAATATGTGGAGGACTTTGTGAAGAATTCACACCGGGGTCCTGTTTCACAACGAATGGCTCTTGAGGAGCATTAACAACGTTGGTATTGTCATTGGATGACTCGGAAGTATCTTGAAGGTCTTGGAAAATTCCATTTTCAACACAATATGTAAACAAATCTTCCTTAAATTTCTTTCGTAAAAGAGCACATCCACGACAATACGTACCATCAACCGGGTTTCCACACTTTGCACAACTAGGAGGGGGTCATTGAGACTAGTCGGGTGTTTTATTAAAATCACAAATGATCTTGTCTACGAGACCCCCTTTTGAACAACAATAGTCTGTAGTGTACAAAGATCCACAAGACGAGCATTCTTTAATCGCGTACAGGGGATTTAAACGATAGTCGAATGACGCCATAAGAATTAAACAATATAGAGGGTTAAGAAAAGAATTAAATGGATAAGAAGAAAAAGAAGATTATTTTTGGGTTTTTAGGTTTTTTAAACAATTCATTTTATTAAAGGACAAAATGAGATAAGACAACTTAAACCAATTAATCAACAAGCTTCACGGTAACTCATTAAAGAGAAAAACACACAAAGGAGCGGAGGAGTAGGAAAAAGCGAAGCTATTAAAAACCTTTCTCCTTTAGGGTCGTAGTTCCTCGGAACAACCTGCCTTATACCCCTCTTAGAGTTTGTTTATCTTTCAAAGGTGAACCGTACCTCGCAAGAGACACAAAAGGTAAGTTTTTGATCTTTGGTTTGGGAACTTATTAATGATAATACTTCAGTTGAAAGTATTATATTAATACTTCAGTTGAAAGTATTATATTGATGATGCATTTTATTCTTATTTAAGGCAATGTTTTTATATATTTAAAAAAAATCTAAAAATATTTTTATATTTTTATAAAAATAAGAAGAAAATATTCACAAACGAAATTGATAACTTCAAGAGGAAGGGTCTTCAAGACACTAATCGTCAAACCGTAACGATATTGTCGCAACACACCTCCCCGGCAGCGGCGCCAAAAATTGATTGATTCCTTCTTATATAGGTAAATATAAATAAATAATAATATAATAAATACTACTACTTATATATGTTAACCAAACCAAATCAAGTGTCCCTTGAAAATGTTCAAAGAAAGAAAATCAATAAAATCCGAGTAGTATATGATATTCTCGGGTCGTTTTTCCCCAACGAGGCGTGAAATTGACGGTTACGTTATTGGTTTGACTTTTGGATGCTTGAATGAAAGAAGGATTTGATTTGGATTCTAAATTCTACGGGAAATTAATGAAATTTAACTAAGGAATACTTAAAACTACGAGAAAAACATAAAAAGGCAATGGATGACTTAAAATTCTACGGGATGCATAAATAAGGCATAAAAGGAAATCCTAAGTCTACGGGAACAGAAAAATAAAGGCAATTAAACTTAAAACACGAAAACAGGAATGGAATTTTAAACCCGTTCTTTAAAAAACCAAATTTTACAAAATTAACCATACGGATGCGAATTTATTTTTCCTAGGTCCTACATGATAAAAGAAAATTTAAAAAAAAAGAATTATATTTTTTTAATTTTTATTTAATTTTTTATGAATTAAAACTGTTTTAATGAAATAAAATGATTAAAAATAGTAAACTAATTTTTAAAAATTTGGAAAAATTACAGAAAGTTGTTCTAACTATGAAGAATGCAAGAAAAATATAAAGCTGGAAAAATGCTGAATGGATAAGCAGTAAATAAGCAATTAATGACTGATAAGCAAAAAATAGAAAAAGGGTTTAAATATAAAACTTAACAAACTATGAATGAAAAAGTCCCCAGTGCAGTTGGTTGTGTGTGGTGTGTATGAGGTGTTGGCTGTAAAGGGGGAGGTCATGGGTTCGACCCCCATGCCTTCCCTTTTTGAAAAACATATTTTTTCCTTTTTTAACTTTTTGTAAAAATTTAAAGACTACATGTAAACAAGCAACTTTAATAAAAATAACTTTGTCTAAAAACTTATAAATAAGCCAGAATTGAGCTGACAAGGGGACAAAATGCTAAAAATGAACTAAGGTTTAAAGGGCTTAAACTATAGGGCTTATTAGAACTAATAAGTAACTAAGGGAACAAATAAGCAAAAACACATGCTACTAACTATATCTAATAAGCAAATAAGAACACAAGTAAGCCAAGGACACAGACAGAAAATCACTGAAAAGGAAATAAGCACTTATGGCCAAAACTGCTAGTAAACAGCCTAAGGGGGTACTTTTGGACTTAATTTTAAGCAACCAAAAGGATCCTTATGGCTTAGGGGCTTACATGAGCTTAAAGTCTGTCCTATAAGCTATCTAAACATACAAATAAAAGAGAATTTGAAATAAAGCAAAGACATAAAAAAAGGCAAGAGAAAAGTGCCGAATTCACTCAGCTCCTACTGAGTGAAGTTTTTTTTGGTTTTTCTTAAAAGACAAACTTGCTAATTGCAGGCTAATTTAAGCTAGTGAAAGGACTTAAAAACCTAAAATAAGCTGAAACAGAAGAAGTAGGGTGCCTAATGAGCTTATGCACTAAAAATCAGATCTTGAAACTTAAGAGAGCTAATAAACAAAACTGCTGAATTATGACCTTTTTAGGACAAGAAAAATATGCAAAATTCAAATGAAAAACTAACTACACTGATCCTACTGCATTTGGGACTTTAAGGAGAAAAAAACAACACTTAAAAAAAAGTTATTTCAAAACCTTATCTATTAAGGTAGAATAATCTATTTTGTCAAGACAGATTTAAACCTCTTTTAGATAAAACCATACAGCTTATATTTAAACTGTAAAATTCTTTAAAAACAGATTCAAATGACTACAATGAGCTTGTTAAATTAGACAAAGTTACCCAAAGTGGTTTAATACCACTTTTGACTCGTTTTCAACCCTTGACCTAAACTCCCCTTTAAAGTATACCAATGCATATTTAGGCAATTAAAAGCTGACTTAAGCTGAGATTTTGAAAGACAAGTCATAAGTTAGACACAAAAAGCATAAACAAGAACTTAGCAATTTAAAATAAGCACTTATGACAAGCTAATCAAGAAAAGCTCAAAATAGCTGAACATAAGCATATTCATAAAAAAGCTTGAACAAATTGTTTCTTGGCCACACACAAAGCATACTAAGCAATCAAAAGACAAAATAAGCAAAGTAGAGAAAGGAATAAGCACAGGAATAAGCAATTTACAATGGGCATATTTTAATAAAAATTTGAAAACTTAAAATTTGCATTAACTTAAGAAAAGGATTACAAGGCTTGAAAACTTAAATAACAGAATTTAAAAGCTTAAAAACATAAAGTTAAAACATTAAAAGTAAATTACACTAAAAATTACACTACTCCTAGTTAACTTTTCTTCTCTGTCTTTTTTTTATATATAAGTTGCAAGGTCTTTGCTTTGTGTTTCTTATGCTTGTTGAGAGAGAGACTTCAAAGCCATAATCTTGGCCCTTCAATTATCTTGGTCTCCAAGGTTTATTATCCAAGCCCTCCATTTGGTCTTTGATTTTCTGTCAAATGAGAAAGTAGAGGATTGCCAGCATGGCAATTGTGCCATGTGAGGTGGGGTTAAGGGTTTTGGGGCAGAGGGTGAGGGAAAGTGATGGTTTTGGAGTGTAGCAGGGGGTTACGTGAAGGAGAAGGTGTACAGTAATAATGGCGGGAAAATGAGGTTTTGGGTTAACAGGGAATAATTTTAAGAAGATGGCACATTTGGCCCCTCATGTATATTAGTGTGTTTGCAAGGGCAGTCCTTGTGGTGTAATAACTTTTGAGGACTTGGCACTTTTGACCCTTGAGGTTATATTATATAGTTGCACCCATAGTCCTTTATAACTAACAGAGTTAACTGTTTTTTCTGGGTTTTGGGTTTAACGGGGTTAAAAGGTGATTTGGGCTTGGATAATTTGCTTTATGTCGTGTATAATTAAACGAGGTTTTGGGCTTTTTAAGCCCTAAAGGCTTATAAGGTCTTCTTAATATGTTTAAATGGGCTGACCAGGCCCATTAGATGGGTACGGGTGGGCCCATTTAAAATTTCTTCGGTTACGGCTTCGGCTTTGACCTTTGACTTTGTCGGGGTTGACTTTGGCTTTGATTTGACTTTGTCTTTTCATGCTTTTCCATTCTGTGCTCAGTTTTGTCGTTTTTGACTTTGTTTTTCATCCTTTTGTCGAATATCTGTTTCCTGCACAGTACAAATGAAAACATACAAATACAATGTATTTTTGGTACGTTTTTGGTCATTTAAGTCCGGTTTAAATGGAAAATGGTATGTGTAATTAAGCACATACAAAAATCTCCCATACTAAGATATTGCCGTGTCCTCACGCAATGCTATAAGTAAACACTTAAGAAAACTAATTATTGAAAAGTTGAAGGACTAAAAGTGTAACTTTGGAAACCTAAGGGTTTAAAGTGTAAATACTGGTTTTTCATAAACATAGGGACTGTTTTTGTAAATATAGAAAACCTAAGGGTATTTCATGATCGAACATGATTTTATCAACACTTAACATATCAGACGAGTTATATTCGGATATTATACAAGTTAAACCACGACTTAATAAATATGAATATTTATTAATAATGATTATACGTATACTAGAAACGTGTGTGATCGTATACCTTCCCAAGAGCCATCAAGTGAATTCAAATACAATAAACAGGTGCACCACCACACAAGTGATAACAGTATATATAAACTAGCAATTTATTATAGTTTATGCATTGAGTCGTTATCCTAAACTTGTAGACTAAGACTGGCCGTATTTTCTTAGGTATTTGACAGTGTGATTTATTCCTATACTTGGATATATTTATCATTTTTAGAGGACTATTCACCAAGGTGAGTTCATAGCCCCATGTTTTAGCACATCCCAACTCTTGCGGCAAATAAGTGACCAGGCCCTTTGACACCCCACAAGACTCAAAAGTACGGACTCGACTGACCTTCGTTTTTCAAATACACTTAGGTTTCCCCGTAATTACGATAAAATTATAACTAAAATGAAATAGCGTCATAGTTCAAAAGCATATAAAATTAAGAAGAAGAGATTTTCCCCTATATTTATTAAATCAACACTTACCTACACTTAATAGAATTAATCATGCCTTTAAACTAAGGAAAACTCGACCTTTTAAAGAAGGGCTGCAAACATCTTGTGAGCATCGCAATATGCATCAAACTTTTAACATGTCTCGATAAAAACTATGTGCCTTCTATAGAAGACTTCAACAACGTGTGAGTTCGGCAAGATGGCTCAATAAACTTATAGCCCAAAGTTTATATTATATTACCTCATTTTTAACATATAATACAACTAATAGTAGAAAAATTTCGTTTTAGAAATTTAAGAATAACTTTGAACTAAGAAATTATTGATATCGACTATACTTCAAAAATTGTTGATTTAAGTTTAATTTTCATGAGCTCTTAAGATTTCCAAATAATCCTTGTTTAGCATCCAACTCATACTTAACTCTATCATTTTTTATTCTTCGCGAAAATCCGCGAATGCTTAGTCTAAACGTTAAGGAACAAGCTAGAGCTCAACACGCTCGATCGAGTCAAAATATATTCTTATTCTACCCAGCAGGAAAGTCAAAATTATGATAAAACACTTATTTTATTTTTCAAAATTTTTAATTTTTTTTCATTTTTTGGTATTTTTTTCAAAAATTTTTATGGTAAAAACGGGATTACGCAAAAACAACGACTGCAGGCATAATTAAATCGATAGATCCCCCCCCCTCATACTAGAATTAAACATTGTCCTTAATGTTTTAAGAAGGGTCTCTACGTAAATCCTAAGCCGTTTATTAAGTATGCTTAATGATAAACGTTAGTCGATAAGATTTGGATATCGGATTCCCAAATTGAAGCAGAGGATTTGAAGCTCTTGTGACGAAGGACAAAACCGCGAGCACGAGAGGCTTCAAAAATATGGGCAATCCTGGACATACACAACAAAAAACAAAGCACGAAAAATGGAAGAGGCGAGCCTCCTCACACAACAAAAAACACTTATTCATTACTACTACTAATATTATATTAGGATAAGCATGGGTTGCCACCCACGAAGCACTTATTTTTGTTAACCGAGTCTTGAGCCTGACTCGACCTCGAATTCATTGGTCCATGGGGGAGCAAGTGGAAGATAAAATCTCCATCGGATTTTTATTCAAGTGGTTTGGTAAAACATTGAATTTCATGAAAGTTCCACTCCGATGAGATACACCCGGTATAAAAGAATGATAAATGGAGATGCCGGGGTCAAAAATGGTATCTTCATTCTTGGTGGAGAGTAGATATGGTGGAATAACGGGATACGCGAGAAAAGGAAGAAAGATCCATACAACATAAGAGAAGAGAGAATCACTAGAAAGAATGTAATCCAGATCCAGGTGAAGGGTGGGATGGGTGGGCAAAATATGAGGCACATAAACTCTTGGTTCTCTTGTCGGTTTATCAAAAATATCCTCCACCACATCCATAGTAAGATTGCCCTGTTCGGGCTCAATCTTAAAGTAGAAATGATCATACTCCGGCGGAGATATGATGTGAGCGAGTTCACCGGCGAACTGCTCATGATAAACGTCACTCCTATCGGTAGGAGGAAACGGATCGATCGAAAGATCAAATATAAACGAATCATATTTATAAAGAGAAGAATCAGAATGAGTAGTGGTATTGCCACTACTATTCTTTTCAATATGATCGTCATCAAAATAGAAAACTTCATGATCCGTAAGAGAATAATCAGAACGAGAAGTGGGATTGCCACTACTTTTCTCTTCCAAATCAAAGCAGAAAGTTTCAGATTCGGGTTAAGAATTATCAAAGGTGTTAGTATCCTCTAAGAAAAAGTTAGGAGATATGGAGGAAGACTTGGCCATAGAATCGGAAGATGGAGTGGGATTATCTTTTAATGCTTCGATGTTAGCAATAAGAAGATTGACATTCAACAATTTTTCACGAAGGATATCGTCTTTGATTGTTAGAAGAATATCAGTATCAATCCCTCCAACTTCCGGGATAACACTCTCCACCGCCTCTAAGCTGACGAGCTCAGAATCGGGAGGTGATGCCTCAACATACTCGATGTCGTCAATAGAGAAAGAATCGTCATCAATCGAAGTAGAATCATCGTTAGACTCGGAGAAATCCTCAAATTGATCTTTAGAAATGTCAAGAGGCAGAGAATTATCACAAAAAGGCACATCACATATTTTGTCGGGAATACCCTCGGACTCACTTGGGATCGGGACAAGCTTCTCAACACTAGACTTTATTACTTCGTCCGATTCTGTTGCCAGAATAGTGTCAAGATGCTCATCCTCCATTATGAGAGAGTCAACGGGCTCCTCGGTTAATAAAACGGGTGTGATTTCAACACACGGAGGAAGTTCGGACATAATAATATCTTTCAAGGGAATAGAACTTTCCTCGTCATCGTCATCATCGTAGCAAATGGGAATCTTCCAATATCGAGCTTTAGCCGCTTGCTCTTCCGCAATTCGCTTTTCTTCTTCCTTCTTTTGCATAATTTGACCAACCACATCACATATGGATGTCATTTGCTCTATAAGCTTATTTTGAGAATTGATAAGGCTATTTTGAGCATTAAAGATTGGATGATTGATGGTATATTGCGGGGGTTGAAATTGGTCAAAACCAAAAGAATTAGGATCATAGCAAGAATTTTTGTAGGATCCCTTTGCTTAATGGATCTTAACCTTTAGCTTGTAAAGGGTTTATTGCCTTAGATAAATCTAAAGTAACA
>BQNB010025608.1:0-59465 GCA_026074375.1 Tanacetum coccineum | reverse complement strand
AATGAGCTCAATGTAAGTTCAGCTACACCAATGCCAAAACTACTCACTCCTCATCATGAACCATCTCAAGAAAACAATCACCCTAGTCAAGCATTACCAAATCCTTACATTAAGGACACTCCCACAGCACCATAAGTTGTCTCACATCCTCCATTTCCCATCTTACCCATCAACTTACATGTTACTCACACTCACACACACCACCTCTATCTCCAAGTAGAGAAAGCCTAGTTGATGACATTAATCAACTACAAGACCTATCAAACCTCTTAGCCATGCATCTCTCTCAACAACAAAACAACATTCTCTCATCACCTTACTCTCCAAACCTACCACACACCCTCAACATCAACCAAGTTGAAACCCATGTTGGGTATTACCCTTGTTGCATCTTCACCCAAAAACAATTCCTTGTTTTAAGTGAGGATATCAATTGGATTGAACTCCTCCTTACTCGACCTCATCCACCACCTAGAGTTCAAAGAGATTACCCTTCTACAACCGCCTCCGCTCCAAACTCTTCGACCAACTAATCTTATAATATGCCTCCAAATAATCGTCAAGCCCTTTTGTGTCGCAAGCAAGTCAAAAATCCTTCTATGGCTATTTAGGATTTTTTTTGGTATTAATATGCTTCTAAAGCATATTTGTTTTTCTTTATGTATGCTTGTGTGAAGTTCACACACATTGTCCTAAATGAATGAAGTATCTTTTGCTTTGATGTTTGCTTGCACTTGTCATATTTTTCCTTCCTTCTTGCTACATGTTAGAAATATTTGTATTGTTCTAACTCGTTTTTGTAGCCAAGAAACCATAGCTCGATTCCTTGGTGCCCTCGAACGAGGGGGAGCACACATCAAGGGGGAGCATTTATTCCGTCGATATTACTAGCAATTCTTGACGATGCCTTTTTGATTCTACAAAAAAGGGGAGAAATGACATAAAACTCACTAAATACTTGTTTAAAAATAATTTTACATTTAATGAGTTTAAATTTTGTAATCATCAAAAAGGGAGAGATTGTTGATAGAAATAATGCCTAAAAACATTATTAATATTTTTCACATTTTTACGTTTTGATAATCACAAAATATAAAAACGTTCAATGTAAAATTAAACGTAAACAAGTAATTAGTAGTAAATTCTCATTTCGAAAATTATATCACTTAAAGGTATGAATAAATAAATGCTTAATGCATTTTATGATCAAAAGAAATTTTTATTTAACCTCACACTTTTATAAAATGTTATAAACATTTTATAAACATTACAAAACATTTTCTACAATTAAAAAAATATTTTATTCAAAATAAACATTTTGAAATTCAAATTTTTGGACCTAAAACGGCTAGAAAGTTCCAGAAAATTCTCCCAACACAAAAGGACAAACTAGGGAGCTCCCAGTCTAGGGCGGCCATCATAAATACACAGGAGGCCCCCTTAAAATTAAGGGGACCACCCATAGGTAGACGCTCCTCTAGTTTGTCCTATAAATACTGGACTTTTCCCCACTATTTTCTCACCTTTTGCACTCATTCTTTCTGTTCTAAAACAGCCCATACATCTCATTAAAATCCTTTGATCATCTAATCATAAAGCTTTGTTTCTAAGTGATCCAAGCTTAATTCCTTAAGTGCAAGAGAAGAATACTTCCATCATCAAGTGAAGAAGTATTACACATTTGTGTGTTGTTGCAATCTTATTGCATCCATATCATAACTTGTAAATCATTTGTAAATCTTGTAAAGTTGTGTAGTTGTTAGATCTTGGTGATTGTTGTAAGTATAGTTAGATCTTGGTGATCTTTCCTAGTAGTGTTAGTTAGGTGTGATTATAGTAGTGGCTTGGTGAAGTAGTGGTGTGAAGATAACTAAGGTGTGAAGAAGTTGTGTAGTCGTGATCAAGTCGTGAAGCAAAGTTATGTAGTGAAGTTGTGGTAGATTGGTTCTAGCTAAGATTAGAACTCGACATCTAGCTTAGTGTCGGAAATCAAGATAAGCGAAAGTTGTGTAAGGTTTTCTCCGCCATAAGGGAGCTTGTTGACATAGTGAAGAAAACTCTCGAGTTAGGTGCTCGAGGAGTGGAGTAGGGCGAAGAGGTGCTTCGTTACCGAACCACTATAAATCCTCGCGTTGTGGTTTGATCGTTCTTACTCTTATCTCTTGTCTTACATTAATTTTTCATACTATCCTATTAATTGTTTAGGTAAGTATATTGTTTATATTGTGCAAGTGTTGAATTCACACAAAGTCGAATATAGAATTTTTATAAAAACTTTAAAACCTTAAATTAAAAAGCGGTAAACTATTCACCCCCCCTCCCCCTCCCCCTTCTAGTTTTCTACAATTGGTATCAAAGCCACGTTAAACAAGATTTTTAAAATAAATTGCATTTTAAAACTTGAATCGATCCATGGAATCAGAAAAATATTTAGAAAGGCAATCTATACAAAGACCACCACTATTTGAAAGTGATGGATTTATTTATTAGAAAAATAGATTCGAAACTTATGTGAATCTTTGGCATGTCAAAAGATCTAGATCTTTGGCATGTTATTACTGATGGTGATTTTCCTCCTATTCAAAATAATCCCGAAACTAAAAAGGATAAAGTTGTACATTTTCATAAACAAAATGATGATCTTAAAAAGAAACTTGCAGAAAATAATGAAGCTAAAACGGTAATTTATAATGCTTTGCCGCGTAAAGAATACAAAAGAATTTTTATGTGTCAAACCGCAAAAGAAATTTAGGATACTTTATTAATCACTCATCAAGGTAATAATCAAGTCGAAGCTAACAAAATACATCTTCTTGTTCAACAATATGAACAATTTATGATTCCGGAAGAGGAATCAATAGATAATGCATTTGCTAAATTTAACACTATTATTACTAGTCTAAAAGCACTTGATGAACGTTTTTCTAGCAAAAATTGTGTTAGGAAGTTTCTTAGGGCATTACATCCAAAATGGCGCGCGAAAGTCATGGCGATTGAAGAATCAAAGAATCTAACAACCTTACCTCTTAACGAACTTATTGGAAACTTGAATGTTTATGAAGAAGTAATAAAAAAAGATTTCGAAACAGTCAAAGGCAAGAAAGAACAAAGTAGATCTCGTGCATTAAAGGTGAAAAAGGAAGTAAGTAATGAAGATAGCTCAAGCTCCGATAGTGAAGACGAAGAGTATGCTATGGCCGTAAAGGAATTCAAGAAATTCTTCAAGAGACAAGGACGATTTGTAAGACAACCACGAGGCGATAGAAAAACATTCTAAAGAAGTAGAAATGATGGTTATGTTAAAAGTGAAAGAAAATGTTTTAGATGTGGTGATCCAAATCACCTCATTGGAGAATGTTCAAAGCCGCCAAAGAACAACGATCAAAGAGCATTTATTGGAGGATCTTGGAGTGATAGCGACGAAGATGAAGAGGAGAAGACAAAGGACGAAAAGTGCCTTATGGCTAAAGCTTCTAATGGGGCACTTTCCGAAACCGAATACTTTAGTGATAACCAATCATTATTAGACAAAAATGATTTAGATAGTGAATATAGTAAACTATGCAAAATAGGACTAAAAGTCATGGCTAAAAATAAAACTCTAAAGAAAGCTAAAATAGAATTAGAGAATGAAGTTCTAGAATTAAAAGATAAATTATCTAGGTTAGAAAAAGGTAAGGAAGTAAATGAAGAATGCAAATTATGTCAAGACCTTAAGTTTGAAAATGAGAAGCTTAGAAAAGAAATATCTAGGCTAAATCAATTTAATGATAGTAGTCACTCACTTAAGAAAATAATAAGTTCTCAAAAACCTTCCGGAGATAAATCCGGTTTAGGATTTAATTTTACCAAAGGGTCACCTAGCGAAACCAAACAAGTAAATTTTGTAAGAGCTCAAGAAGTCGAGTCGAAAGAAAAATTGATAGAATCAAACCCAAACTCAAAACCAAAATTTATACTTATAAACAATACTAAAATTCCTATTGCAAGTGATGATGAGGTAAAACGTTTTTACAAACCTTCCTTAAAACCCGGAGTCGGATTTACTAAACCCACAATGAGGTCTAAAACACCTCCTCCGAGAAGAAAGGAAAACTCTCATCCTCGTTCCAAAACACCTCAACCTAGGAGAGACCAAGGTAGACCAAATTACTCTAACACTAATCACACAATGTGGAATCATCCACACCAACCAAGCTTTACTCAATGTGGAAGATGTTCACCGTGCATGTGTTCGAATCAAATGCAAAACATGTTCGGAAACAATAACTTCGGACCCATGAAACGATGGGGACCAAATGGCTAAATCATCATATCTTCCGAGGTTAATCATCTACAAGCATCCTTTGGCTTTCGTCAAACAAATTGAAGAACTCATATAGGATTTCCATAAATCCTCATCCTTAAAGCTTGCTACCTTGAAGATTTTAAAGTAATTTCTCTTGAAGGCTAAGGTACGTCTCACTCTCTAATTACGTAAATTATAGATTGGTATATGATATACTTAGTATTAGTGATAGATAGGAAATATGGTAGTCACTAGAAATGCCATTTGTTGGCTTTCTAGTTTTTAAAAGAATTTGTTCATTAGGAACCATTCTTTCACATGGATTATCTATGAACCACTATAAAATAGAAATCTTCTATGGCCACGAACTCACGTAGACGAAGAAAAATGAGTTAGTGGATAATAATTAACATAGAAGTAGGATTAGTTTTGCATCGAAAAAGTCTTAAACCACTATGGATGAAACAAACTCCCTTCCACCTCGATGCTCGCCTCAACTACGTCTATCAACATCGCCTTGTTGAAGTCTTTACTCCATTCCAATCTCTCATCCTCCACAATATCCACTCATCCACGAAAAAACGTTATTGGTAATCTAAATCAAATAACTCTTAGGTCGCAAGCTCAAGACAAAAGTAATTTCTTTTTCTTTATTTCAACAATAAAACCTAAAAATATAAATGAGGCATTGATAATGCCTAAAATACACACATTTTCGGCGGCGTTATTTGCATTTATTTGATCATTTGCGCCCCTCTTTTTTTTATTAGAAAGAGCGGGGTCTTACTTATTCAGGGAGTGGGGGAACCCGTAGGGAGGGGGGATGAACCATCGAATTAACATCTAAAATTGCCAACATGAACACACACAAAATATTTAATTTCGTATAGAAAGAAAACGAACCACTTCTATTCTCGGAGCCCACGGAGTGGTATATGAAGAATGGCTTTTTGGTCCCTTTCGTCCAGTGGTTAGGACATCGTCTTTTCATGTCGAAGACACGGGTTCGATTCCTATAAGGGATAGGTACTTATTCTTGACCGCTTTTAGTTAGTGTTCATTGCTGAGTGATCACTCACTATCTGGCTGGAAAAGGTGGTCCGGAAGCTTACTATCTCCCAGCAAGCAAGATGAGATCACCACTTCTCTCTAACTTCCTTTACTTCATAACCTTAGCTTTAGATTTCCTTTCATAGATTCTGGAACCTTCGACAGACAGAATATCCTGGTGCGAGCTATAAGGAGTCTTGATCTTGAGTCAAGCTGGGGCGTCATCTGTCTTTTAAGTTTAGTCATTTCCTAAGACGACTCCTCACCCTTTAGAGCGAGGGCCCTTTGAGACCAATGCAGAAGGAATAAGAGCCTTTATGCCTTGAGCCTTGAGCGAAATCATTGACCTTGCGCCTGGTTTGATTAGGACATTGCCGACCAAGATCTAATTTCGGGTCATTTCTTGGTGAACATGATCTGCCGTAATCTCGTGAACTTTTGGTACTTAATCAAGTATATTTGCTCTTATATGTTCTAGGTACGTGTCGTGGAAGAAAATGAAAGAATGCACGAAGATTTGATGCTTAAACGAAGAAATAACTCAAGCTGAATGCTTCCCGACACCTGTTCACTGTTTTGGCCATAACTCGGTCATACAAACTCCGTTTTAGTTGGTTCAAGCGGCCACGTGAAGAGAATTCAATTATCTACAACTTTTAGAAAATGCCATCTGCTGTAAATGTCCCAAGTGCGTCACACTTATTTGTAAGTGCGTCGCACTTGGCCCCCGAAATAGCCTATATAAAGCCCCTTTGCCTCTCATATCACACACAACTCTCACATACAATCCCCCATTCGTTTAGAACCATTAGAAAGGGTGTTTTTGGTGATAAAGGCATGAGAATATTTGATCTAAACCACCTTGATAACACAAATCATCACCACCATTAGAATCAAAGTTCTTGAAGAAGTTGGATAGTCTTGGTTGAAGTTCATCATTGTTCTTAGGTTTTGATCCATCAAAGAAGCATAGTTGTAGTGTTATTTCGAATCTATAAGCGATTGTGACAGAATTGTTCATAGTTTCCAAATTTTGCTTTGAATATAATAAAGTGTTCTTGGGAAATTCTTGTGAAATCACCATACTTTGCTCTTGGAATTGGTATAAATCTTATTACTCTTTTGAATATAATCTTTGTTGAATCCATGATGAATGTTATGTGTTTTGTTATTCTGATCATGAAGTAGAAATCTTATGTTTGTTTGGGCATATTGTGATCTTTGATATGGAGCGTTTGGATATGTGTTTATTGAAATGGTTAAACATGATTTTCTAAGTGTAATGGCCGAAAGGATACTTATAAACTTATGTTTTATCATTCCACTTAATGTATTGGTTATAATAACTTATAAAGGCCGAAAGGATTTGTTATTATTAATCGATATAATCACTAGTTATATTTAAAGGCCGAAAGGATTTATAACTTGTGATAACTCTATTTTTTAAACTTATAAACACTATCCTAAACACTTCATTGTCTTAGTGATCATTGCCTAAACAAACATACTTTAATCATTTGTTTGAATCATCTTTTAATTGCTTTCGTTATAATATTTGATATATGCAAGATTTGGTTAATTTGATCCGTGACAATCTTATTAACCTTAGCACCTTAATTACAAACATTGAAAACTTCAATTCTCGTGGAACGACCTGGAGTTACCTAAAGCTATACTATACACGAATGGGTATACTTCCCGAGTGTTGTGTTTTTAGTAAAAATAGGTATTTCTAGTATTATAAATTTAAAGCTTGTAAAACACACATCAAGTTTTTGGCGTCGTTGCCGGGAAATTATTTAAGTTATTATAGTTTGTTGCTTGTTTTTGGTGCTAAATTGTTTCTTGTTAAGTTGTCTACTGTTTGCAAATCAAAATTTTCAAACTCGCCGTACCGTTTTCTGGCAAACGAAAACCAAAAATCATTTTTCTCCAGGAAGTACGTCGCACATCCTCTTTGTGCGTCGGTTTTCCTAAAAACCCAGAAAGTACGTCGTACTTTACCCAAGTACGCCACACTTTCTGCAAATTTTCACAAACAGAATCTTATTTCAAAAACCAAAACCCCCAATCTGCTAGTCTTATGTTCTATAATCATTTGGAATTGTATTTTATCTAATTATATGCCTTGTGTATTTGTAATTACCTAGTTTACCATAATATTCGGAAAGAAAAAACATAAAATTCTAGAAAAGCCGGCGCACTTTTCCTAAAGTACGCCGCACTCTATCTATCTAAATTTTTTTTAATATATTTATCCTTATTTTCTATATATATATAATAAAAACTAAAATATATCTAATATATATAAAAATCTAAAAAAAATTATAAAAAAATTATGAAAACAATTTACTTTATTTTGAATATTAGCCTATTAGCCTTAATTATATATATAAAAATGTCTCTTTGCAAAATGCTTAATGTATGTATAAATCACATATCTTACGAAAAACAACTTGTGAATCTAATATATAAATTAAATAAAAAAATAAAAACAAGGACTTATAAGATTAAAACTATCCAAAAAGAAGTCGTCGGGATCGAATCATTCAAATCTTTAACTCAGCACTCCGTTAATGACTTTGACGTTATAAATATACCTGAAGAGGATGTTGAACCCAAACAGATAATTCTTGATCCCGATGATCAACCTATGTGGGAACGTGCTAAGACTATAGCACTGACCCCTAATTATGCCATTGTTCAAATCGATGTTGATGACAACTTTGTTATTAACAATACCCACTTGAAAATGATTTGCAAAAATAAATTCGATGGTTATCTGCCGGCCGATCCGCATGACCACATCCGTAAATTTCTCGCAATCTGTGACATGTTCAAATATGGTGAAACTCAGAGTGAAGCCGTAAAGCTTATAATATTTCCCTTTTCCTTGTGCGATAAAGCTAAAACCTGATTTAACGAACTTAATGAAGAATCTATAATATCGTGGGAACAAATGAGAATAGTTTTTATAAACAAATTCTTTCCACCTTCGTTGTTTAACCGTCTTTTACTTGAAATCAGAAATTTCTCTCAACTCGTATGTGAAAGTCTAACCGACGCGTGGTTACGACTCAAGAACATGCTTCCAAAATGTCATGGACACGATCTGACCAAAGGAGCTATTATTCAAATTGTTAGCCTCAATTTATTGAGTCGAACAAGGAAGCTCAGTCACTCTACGATGGAGCTTCGGTCTTTAATTAGTTAATTCAATGTAAAATTAAACGTAAACAAGTAATTAGTAGTAAATTTTCATTTCGAAAATTATATCACTTCAAGGTATGAATAAATAAATGCTTAATGCATTTTATGATCAAAGGAAATTTTTATTCAACCTCACACTTTTATAAAATATCATAAATAATTTTATAAACATTAAAAAACATTTTTTATAATTAAAAGAAATGTTTTATTCAAAATAAACATTTTGAAATTCAAATTTTCGAACCTAAAATGGCTAGAAAGTTCCAGAAAATTCTCCGTACACAAAAAGACAAAATGGGGAGCGCCCAGTCTAGGGCGGCCTCCTTAAATACAAAGGCGGACCCCTTAATTTTAAAGGGACCACCCACCTATTTAAGGGGTTCGCCCATAGACTGACGCTCCTCTAGTTTGTCCTATAAATACTGGACTTTTCCCCACTATTCTCTCACCTTTTGCACTCATTCTTTCTGCTTAAAACAGCCCACATATCCTCTCTAAAATCCTTTGACCAATTAATCATAAAGCTTTTTTTCCAAGTGATCTAAGATTAATTCCTCAAGTGCAAGAGAAAAATACTTCCATCATCAAGTGAAGAAGTATTACACCTTAGTGTGTATTGCAACCTTATTGCATTCATATCACATATTTGTAAATCAATTGTATATCTTGTATTTGTGTGTAGTAGCTAGATCTTGGTGATCTTTGTAAGTATAGTTAGATCGTGGTGATCTTACCAAGTAGTGATAGATAGTTGTGATATTAGTAGTGTGATGAAGTGAAGTCTTGAAGTTGTGAAGAAGTCTTGAAGTTGTGAAGAAGTCGCGAAGTTGTGAAGTCGTGAACAAGTAGTGAAGTCGTGTTGTGATAGATTGGTTCTAGCTAAGATTAGAACTCGACATTTAGCTTTGTGTCGTAAATCGGTATAAGCAATATTGTCTGTCGGTTTTTCACCGCCATAAGGGAGCTTTGTTGACATAGTGAAGAAAACTCTCGATTTGGTGCGTCGGGGATTGGGTAGGGCGAATAGGTGCTGATACCTGAACCACAATAAATCCGTCGCGTTATGGTTTTGATTGTTCCTTACTCTTATCTCTTGTCTAGCATTATTTTCCCCCTTTTTAAGTGTAAAAGCTCAGCTGAGGAGTTTATTCAAGTGACTATCTTATTAAATTGTTTAGATAAGTAATATTGTTTATATTTGTGCAAGTGTTGAATTCACATAAAGTCGAATCTAGAATTTTTACAAACACTTTAAAAAACCTATTCAACCCCCCCTTCTAGTTTCCCACATACACAAAAAAGATAGATAATAAAAACATGTTTGGATTAGAAAATCCATGTAAAAGATTCGGTCACCCCGTGTATGTCTAGCCATAGGTAGCTCGTAGCCTTAATATAAAATGTTAGACCTTATGGTGTTGGGCCCGGTCTTTACCCACATTTACCACTCCCATAGACCACTTAGGTGCAACAAAACTCATGTATATATACCCATTCCAGCATGGGAAGGGTTGGTTGATCATTTGATGAATACACACACTAAAGGATGTTTTCTCTCACAAGAACTCCCAAATATCATCCAAATATAACTCCAGAACTATTAGATCAATTTTGTGGGTTGGTGGGTTGGATATAGGAATTGACTTTCTCTCTATAAAGTAGGCCAGCCCCTAGATCATTGATTGTGTTATGATATCCAATATCATACAATTGGTATCAGAGCACATGGGATGATTAGCTAGATTGTGTGTGCGTTTTCTTGGTTAGTTTAGATTAAAAGTTTGGTTTTTGAAGGTTTATGGTCTTATTTTTGACACTCTTTGATTCTCACGTTTGTGATGTTAAAGTTAGTGTTTTTTATAGTTTGTTATAACCTGTCTAGGATCAAGTTGTGCAAAAGAAACCAAGCAAAAACATTCAAAAGGGTGATTTTTCAGTGTTTTTTGGTGAAAAAGTTCGTATTTTCTTGACTGCGTTTTGTCTCTCTGGCATATTTATTGGTTGTGTTTTGTCTCTTGCGTTTTGTCAGAGAAAGTACACTGCGTTTTGTCATTTTGTAAAGCACAACTGTACTGCAATTTATCGTATTAGGAGCTGCGTTTTATCTTATTAAGAGCTGCATTTTATCTTATTAGGAGCTACGTTTTGCTTCCTGCATTTTAGTGTATCAAAGGTTGCATTTTGGTTCTGCATTTTGCTTCTGTGTTTTGACTAATTGAAGACCTCTCTTGCATTTTTCCTAGGAGAGACTCTGCCCATTTCAAAACTTGATTGCGTTTTGTCTCAAGACTTGATTGCGTTTTGTCTCAAGACTTCCTGCATTTTGTCTCAAGACTTGATTGCGTTTTATCTCAAGACTTCCTGCGTTTTGTCTACTTTTAAAGACCTTCACTGCGTTTTGGTAGAAAGAAACTCTGGCAAAATTTCTTCTTCACTGCGTTTTGTCTCCAACAAATTGAGAGTTAACTAAGGATCTTCACTGAGATTTGCTTAACTCATTTTAACCAAACCAAATCATAATTAAACAACATATCACCTAATCTAACAAACAATCATCACTTTTAACAAACAATCACTAATCATTGTTCGATCAACTTAATCATTTCACAATCAATTAAGATGGCTAATCTTTTGGAAGACATCCAATGTGCCGGTTTCGATACCCGACCACCTATGCTTGATAGAACTGACTTTGCATCATGGCAACAACGTATTCGACTGTATTGTCGAGGTAAAGAGAAGTGTGGAACATATCTGAAGTCAATTGATGAAGGACCATTTCAAATGGGGATTTTTCGGGAAACACTTGCTGAAGGAACTGAAGGTGCCCTAGGTCCAGAACGACCTCGAGTCTATTCTGACTTGTCACCTGAAGATAAGGATAGGTACAATGCCGACATTCGGGCAACAAACATCCTACTTCAAGGGTTGCCAAAAGATATCTACTCTCTTATCAATCATTACACTGATGCAAAGGACATATGGGACAATGTGAAGATGCTCCTGGAAGGTTCAGAATTAACAAAAGAAGACCGTGAATCACAGTTGTATGATGACTTCGAACACTTTCGTCAGCACAAAGGAGAGACTATTCATGATTACTATGTCCGGTTTGCCAAACTCATTAACGACATGCGTAACATCAAGATGACCATGTCCAGAATGCAGTTGAATTCTAAGTTTGTTAATAACATGTTGCCGGAATGGGGTAGATTTGTAACTGCAGTGAAACTCAACAGAGGCTTGAGGGACTCCAACTATGATCAACTGTATGCTTATCTAAAGCAGCACGAGGCACATGCCAATGAGAACAAAATGATGTTAGACCGATTCACTCAACACACAGTTGATCCTCTCGCCTTGATGACCAATGTGGCACCTCAGTAGTACAATTCACAATCATCCACAAATCCATCATCCACATATGTTCCACCACACTTTGCTGACAACTCTCAACTTGATTCGGGACTCTCTCCAATGGACAACTTAATTGAGAATTTAACCAACACACTTGCCCTTCTCACCCAATCATACAAAACATACCTTCCTCAAACAAACAATCAACTCAGAACTTCATCAAATCCTAGGAACCAAGCCACAGTTCAAGATGGCAGGGTTGTGGTTCAGAATGTTCAGGGTCGACCGAATAGAGGATAGATTAACAATGCACGGGGTGCAGGTACAGCTAGTTATGGGGGAGCTCTGAACAGAGTCAGGAATGCTAATCCAGGTCAAGCAAGGCAGGATAAGTGCTATAACTACAATGGAAATAAGGCCACATAGCAAGGAACCGCACCTAAGCCCAAGCGACCATAAGAACTTCCAATACATCAAAGAAAATGTACTGTGCAAACTAGGAGAATTGAGTGGCATTGGATGACGAACGGTACTATTCATTGCAGGTGGACAAGACAACGCTGTTGATGAAGATGTGGATGAGCAACCTATTCAGGATTTAGCACTCAATGTAGATAATGTGTTTCAAGCTGATGACTGTGATGCTTTTGATTCTAATGTTGATGAGGCACCTATGGCATAAACTATGTTCATAGCTAATCTATCATCTGTAGATCTTGTTTATGATGAATCCGGTCTATCGTATGATTCGGACATTCTATCTGAGGTACACGACCATGATCACTATCAGGATGCTATTTGTGAACATCATGAAGAACACAAGATGCATGACGATTTTCAAATCCAAACTAACGTTGTTGACATCACATGCCAGAATTATACGAGTAATAGTAATAGATCCTATGATCAGTATGTAAAGGACAACGCAGTGCTAGTTGTACAAAGCAATGTATCTTCTATTACAAATGATGCATACATGATGATATATAATGATATGTGTGAACATCATGCCCAGTCTGTCTCTAAAACAACACGGAACATAGTAGTTGATAATTTCTACTAACCTGCTTAAACTTGAAACCTAAATGGGGGGAAAGGAAGAACAAGTTTAAACTATATGAGCAGACATAAGGCCAGGGTTTGAATTAACGGAAAGAGAACAAAAGATTGATGAATAATTAAGAATAGTTATCACTGATCGTAACATTAAGGAAGAAAATTGAAAAAGAACTCATTCCTGTAAAATTGCAACTTGCTTCTTACATCACCATAACAAGTCAATGGTAGAAGAAGTTACGTCTTTGAAAAAAGATTTTAAACAGAAAGAAAACAAATACCATGAAGAATTTTTGGACATGAAAGCTTTAAAAGAAAAGGTCAAGGATAGATTATACAAACAAGACCAGTCTCTTCAAGCAGTTCACATGTTGTGTAAACCAAAGCCCTATTATAATGAGCTGAATAAGGTAGCTATGAGGTTTACAAGAACCCTTATGCTACCTCTGCAAAACAAAAGTTCAGTCTGCTCTATATAATGGCTATGAAATTGTCAAAAACAATCATGTCCCGGCTATAGTGCATAACACAAAGGATACCCTAGAGATAGCTGAAATCATTAGGAGAAAAATGCATGACAAAATGAAAGACCCTGAGTGTGTGACTCATAAGGTTAAGATTGCACCACCTGATTACTCAAAATAGAATTATTTAGCAACCTTCACACCACAAAAGCAATTGACCCCTAAGCAAATATTATTGTACCATGACATCATCAAGATTGAAAGCAAAAGCTCTCAAGAGCAGACCACTTTCCTCAAGAACCAATCAAAGCGATGACAGTGTATCCGCCAAAATACCCTGCAACGCTTGTCCCTAAGGTGCTTCCACAAGGGAGAGTCAAGTAAAAAATTGAACATTTTTGCACAATACAAACTCTTTTATTCGGACTTTTGAAAAAACCTATAACAAGAGAATGACACCAACGGGGGCTCACTGAATGGAAAGGGTTTTTAAACAAACCAAGGAGCATTTTATCTTACCTGAGTCATTCATTTTTCAAATACACTTAATAGAAATTTAAAGGGCATTCAAAAGGCTCCACAAAAGAAGTTTAAAGAAATGAAAGAAAATTTTTGAAGAGTTGGAAGCTGAGGTTGACCAACACGTTATAGATATGAAGCATGATGAGATTGAGCGGAAAAATCTTCTTATTGCAAATGATAATTTAATTGTTGATTGCTTGTTCAAAGATGTGTTTCATGTTGCAACGAATTCTAAGCATAATGTATCTAGTTTACTGAAATGCATGATGCCCACATCAGTCTTAAAGTACGTTGTTTGGAACTTGAAGTTTAGCTTTCTAATTTACGTGATAAGATTCAAAAGGATAATCATGATGAGTTAATAAAATGATTTTCCAATCTTGAGGTAAATCATTTAAATCTGCAGTTAAAATATCAAAATCTTAAAGAAAGTTTTGGAAATGACACATCTCCACCCACTCGAGATGTTCCTGATTTTGACTTAGCTTTTGTAATCGAAAAGATAAAAGCCTCAATTCAAGTTCGCGCGCGCGTGCGCACTCCATCAAAAATTGGAAAAGCAATCTCATTAATTCAATGAAACTCGTAGTGAAGCAGACCGTACACTTGATTTTAGGACCTTAGACTTTATATCACTCAATTAACTAAAAAAATCAATGTTCTTGAAGAACAAAATGAGCTTTTTGGAGCAGAAAATGGAAAGATTAAGCAGCATTACAAGGAATTGTATGATTCCATCAAGATCACGCTTGCTAAGCATCTAGAACAGACAACTGCCCTATTAACTAAAAATGAGAGTCTAAAGGTCCAAATACAGAATAAGCTGTCATGTGTCAATAAGGATCAAGTAAAACCAAAAGTTCTTGCACCAGGAAAGTATGCTATAGATGTTGAACCTATTCCCCCTCGCAATAGGAACAATAGGTAAGTGCATCTTGTTTATCTCAAACACCTTAAGGAAAGGTGAAGAAACCCTCGCGAGATCAGTAGAGGAAGCTAAGGCTAAAAGACCATTAGATAGATCACTTGCATCAGCTTGCTGCTACACCAAACACTCTCAGGAATTGCTAGAAGATGTGATTGGCACTTGTCCAAAAGCCCCAAATACACGAGATAACAAGCATGCTTTTACTCTTATACCTAGGTAAAAGCAAGTCACTTTTGAGGAACAATGTGCAATGTCAAAAAGTAACACCCACAAACCTGTAAAGCAACTGAACTGTCAGAAGACTAATGTCCCTGTGCCTCCTTCTACAAGAGTAAATAGTTGCACTGATGCTAGCGGATCACAGCCTAGGAGCAATACCAAGAAAAATAGGATCTTGCCGGCTAAGAGTGTCAACATGAAGAAAGTAGAAGAACACCCTAGGACAATTAAGTCTAGTCTAAAAACCACGAATCGTGTTGATTCTAGTAAATAGCTCTAAGGCGACTGTAATTAACTGGGTTCGAATTCTCATTCTGTTTGCCAAACATGTAACAAATGCTTAATTTTTGCAAATCATGATATGTGTGTGGTTACTTATTTGCACTCTGTGAATGCATCCCCCTCTGTTAAAAATGTTGTGCGTAAAGTTAAGCAAGTTTGGAAACCTAAGCAAGTCAAGCAAGTATGGAAACCAACAGGCAACATACTTACCACTGTAGGTTATCACTGGATGCCCACAGGAAGAACATTCATGTTAGGAGAACAGTGCCCTTTAACTAGGCTCACTAAACCTAACAAAGTGTCAGCGATTGCTTATGCTAACCCGAGGGAACCCAACCATAATTGGGGATCCAACTTTCCAAACTCTCCATCTTTGTCTGTTTTCAAATGCAGGTCGTACAGATCGTCCTTTGGTATTTGGACTCAGGCTGTTCAAAACATATGACAGGGGATCGCTCGCGGCTTAGGAATTTCGTAAAAAAGTTCATCGGGACGGTTAGATTCGGGAATGACCACTTTGGTGCTATCATGGGTTATGGAGACTACGTTATTGGTGAAAGTGTGATCTCCAGGGTATACTATGTGGAAGGACTGGGACACAATCTATTTTATTAGTCGTCAATTATTATGAACTCGATCTAGAAGTTGCCTTCAGGAAGCATTCTTGCTACGTTCAAGATACGGATAGTGTTGAATTAATTAAAGGTTCTTGTGGTTTTAATTTGTACATCATCTTAATTGAAGACATGTTGAAGTCCTCTCCAATTTGCTTGTTGTCCAAAGCCTCCAAGAACAAATCATGGTTGTGGCATCGGCGTTTAAACCACTTGAACTTCGGTACTATCAATGACCTTGCAAGAAAAGATTTAGTTCGAGGCTTACCTAGATTGAAGTTTGAGAAAGATCATATCTGCTCTGTGTGTCAACTAGGAAAGAGCAAAAAACATACCCACAAACCCAAAACTAAAAACACCAACTTGGAAGTTCTTAATACCCTTCATATAGATTTATGTGGACCAATGCGAGTTCAAACAATTAATGGGAAGAAATACATATTAGTTATTGTTGATGATTATTCGCGGTTTACTTGGGTTAAGTTTTTGAGATCGAAAGACGAGAACCCAGAGGTTGTCATCAAATTTTTGAAGCAAATTCAAGTCAGTCTCAACAAAACTGTTAGAAACATCTGTACCGATAATGGCACATAATTTGTCAATAAAAATTTGACTGATTATTATGAACATGTTGGCATTTTTTCACAAAACAGTTTTGAGACCCACAAAGAGCAGAATGGCGTTGTCGAAAGACAGAACCGTACACTTATTGAGGCTGTTAGGACAATGTTGATCTTTTCCAAGGCCTCGATGTTTCTATGGGCAGAAGTTGTGGCTACTGCGCGTTACACCTAAAACCGATCCCTTATTCACACTCGTCACTGCAAAACCCCATATGAGCTGGTGCATGACAAGAAGCCTGATCTTACCTTTTTCAGAGTCTTTGGTGCTCTTTGTTACCCTACAAATGACAACGAAGATCTTGGAAAATTACAACCAACAGCTGATATTAGAATATTCGTTGGTTATGCACCTAGCAGGAAAGGGTATAGAATCTACAACAAAAGAACCCGGCGTATTATGGAAACTATTCACGTGCAATTCGATGAGCTGACTGAGCAAATAGCTCCTGTGCAACTCAGTACAGTACCCGCTCCTACTTTTCTGACGCCTGGACAAATACGTTTAGGGCTCGTACAAAATAAAGAACTAGAGATTTTATTCCAACCAATGTTTGATGAATACATAGAACCTCCTCGTGTTGAAAGACCGGTTTCTCCTGCTCCAGTAGTTCAAGTTCCAGTCAATTCAGCTGGTACACCTTCATCTACAACCATTGATTAAGATTCACCTGCTCCAAGTCATTCACCGTCATCCTTGGCATTAAAATCTCTAAGTTTACATCAAGGCATTACAGCTGAATCTACTCTCATGGAAGACAATCCTTTTGCTCCTGTTGTCAATAATCCCTTCATAAACGTATTTGCTTCGGAACCTAGTTCTGAAGCATCATCATTTGGGGATCTTAGTTCAGCAGAATCTAATTATGTCTCTCAAACACTTCATCATCTCAGGAAATGGAGCAAGGATCACCCGCTGGATAATATTATTGGCAATCCCTCTCGGCCGGAATCCACCAAAAAACAACTGGAAACTGATGCCTTATGGTGCTTGTATAACTCTGTACTGTCAAAAGTCAAACCAAAGAACTTCAAATCTGTAATTACTGAAGATTGTTGGTTTTAAGCTATGTAAGATGCGATTCACGAATTTGATCGACTTCAAGTATGGGAATTAGTACCTCAACCAGACTGTGTCATGATCATTGCTCTCAAGTGGATTTACAAAGTTAAACTTGATGAGTACGGTGATGTTCTAAAGAACAAGGCTAGGTTGGTAGCCAAGGGATATCGACAAGAGGAGGGTATTGATTTTGAGGAATCATTTGCTCCTGTTGCACGTATCGAGGCTATTTACATCTTCATCGCCAATGCAGCCAGTAAAAACATGACCATCTATCAAATGGATGTCAAGACAGCATTTCTTAATGGCGAGTTGAAGAAAGAAGTCTATGTTAGTCAACCAGAGGGTTTCGTTGATCTAGACCATCCGACATATGTTTATCGTCTGAAGAAGGATTTGTATGGTTTAAAGCAGGCTCCTCGGGCGTGGTATGACACATTGTCATGGTTTCTTCTGGACAACATGTTTTCCAAGGGTGTAGTTGACCCGACATTATTCACTCGGAAAACAGGCAAACATATTATTCTTGTTCAAATATATGTAGATGATATCATATTTGCCTCTACCGACCCTAAAGCGTGTGACATATTTTCCAATGAGATGACTTCTAAATTCCAAATGTCAATGATGGGACAGATGTCTTTTTTCCTAGGACTACAAGTTTCTCATAGTCCCGGAGGCATTTTCATTAATCAATCAAAATTTGCTCTAGAAATCTTAAAGAAATTTGGGATGGATTTGTGTGACCCGGTTGATACATCCATGGTGGATCAACTTAAATTGGATGAGGACCCCTTAGGGATTCCAGTTGACCAGACTTGATTTTGTAGTATGGCCGGCTCCCTAATGTACCTCACTGCCGGCAGACTCAACCTTGTATTCGCTGTATGCATGTGTGCTCGGTATCAGGCATCGCCTACCAAAAAGCACCTTGAAGCACTTAAACGAGTCTTTTGGTATCTCAAAGGAACCATTAATTGAGGACTTTGGTATCTGAAAGACACCGCTATGGCACTAACGACCTATGCAGATGCGGACCATGCAGGTTGTCAAGACACACAAAGAAGTACGTCAGGAAGTGCTCAGTTCCTTGGGGATAAATTAGTCAGCTGGTCATCAAAGAAATAGAAGAGCACTGCGATTTCAACCACCGAGGATGAATACATTGCCATGTCTCGATGCTGTGCTCAGATACTTTGGATGAGATTACAGCTTACAGACTACGGCTTTGCCTTCAATAAGATTCCCCTCTATTATGATAATCACAGTGCCATTGCTTTTTGCTGCAATAATGTCCAGCACTCCCGGTCCAAGCACATTGACATACGACACCATTTTATTCGAGAGCGGGTTAAGAAGGGCGTGGTTGAATTATACTTTGTGATGACGGATTATCAGCTTGCGAACATATTCACCAAGGCATTACCAAGAGAGCGGTTCAAATTTCTACTCCCGCGTCTTGATATGAAGAGTATGACTCCGGAAACCCTTAAGCATCTTCAGGAAGGAGAAGAGGAGTTACGGATGGTCTTCTTATATCCTATGTACATTTGCATATAATTAATCCCAAAAACAAAATACAAAAATATAAAACCTACAAAAACCATAAAAATTAGAAAAATAGAAAATACCAAAAATATTTTTCCAAGACATGTCTTCTGTCAATCGATAACATTTACGGACCTAGAAATGTCATTCAAAAATGACACGGGCCTTTAAATAAAGTTCGAGCGGAAGTTCAAACTGTTTTAAAACATGTTTAAATGGCTTGCAGTTATTTCCGACTGCAACCCGTATTTCAATTTGAGGAATGCATGTCGCCAAAAAGACAACGGTTGCTAACAACGGGTAATTAATTTTTTCTCGGGCACGGATTACTTAATATCAGTGCATCCAAGGATTCATGTACATTTCAGTGCATTTTTCCTCTTTCGAAAGAGAAATCTTCCTTTTATAACCAAATAATTTTCTTCTTAATTAATTCTTCAAAAATTATTTCTGTTAATCACGGTGGTAAAGTGTTGTTGGAAATTCATCAATTTAGGTTTTTCAAAATAAACTTTTCCACTCAAACAATGACTACAGCTCTTTCAATAGAAAATGGGTCATTGTTTGAGGGGGGAGAGTGACTTCAAGTTTATGACATCAAACGAGTTTCTAGATCACATCATACACCTAATGGGAAAGGTCTTGTAGTAATACGGGGTTATAACTTAAGGGGGAGTTAATTAATTTTAAATCTAAGGGACAAAGTTGTCATTAGTTAAAGAGTTTAGGGACTTATGTGAAATATGCTAATTGTTTTCTAGCTCTATTAAACTACAAGTACTAATTCTGCCAATCCTCAAAATTGTTTACCCTAGAAAACCTTTTAACCATAAGTTAAGAGTATTAGAAACCCAAGGGACTAAAACTGCCGAACCGCCAAACCTCTAGTATTAATAGGTGGCTGTTTGACAATTTTGGTCAAACCTTCAAATCTAGTCAAACTCATAAACTCATTTCTCTCTCTCGCAAACCGCCACCTAGAACAACTCGATTGGTTTTCAATTTTTGCTGAATTTCTTGCTAAGGTAACTTGAAAACTTTGTTTATTGCTATTAGATAAGGCCTTAGATAATGTTAAACGTTCTAAAACACACTTAAAATGTGTCATTCTAGATAGTATACAATCGAATCTTTAAATGCTTGTGATATATGTTATTTGGTGACTGGGAAAGGTGCGGATAGGTGTAGAGAATACTCGATCGGTGCTAGATTAGGATAAACATATCACAATTTGATGCTATGATCTAGGTTAAACTAGATTTTCACTTGAAATACCGTAAAGTGTTTAGATTAGTGTTGTTATTGCTGGTAAATGTTGTTTATGAATAGAGGATGATAGTTTGATGTTCATATTTGATCCCAAATATCCTTATGGTGCAATATGATGATTTTTGAGTGTGGTTTGACTTTTATTAGTCAAATAATGTTTGTCGTTCTTGTAATATGTTTCTTATGTCTAAGAAATGTAGTGTATGCCACAAATGCATATCCCGTAGGGTTTAAGTTGGTGTGTGAATGTGTTTGCATTTTCTTCATAATATTCATTCTTGATAGCGGTTTGATATACATGCTTGATAGCGGTTTGGTTTGTAATTTCTTGATTGCGGTTTAGTAGAAGATGTTTGATAGCGGTTTGCTGAAATTATGCCTGATAACGGTTTGAGTATAAATGAATATTTTATTTTGAGCAGGCAAACCGCTACGAGGTAGCAGTTAGATAAAGATTATTTTTATTATTAAAATAATCCAAACCGCTATTTCAATTTTTTTGTAACTGGTAGCGGTTTAATTAAATGTGAATATAATAGTCATAGCAGTTTAGTCATGGCGGTTTGATTAAAAATGAATATTATATTCGTAGCTATTTGGTTGTGGCGGTTTGATCATTTCGCTACATAGCGGTTTGATCATTTTGCTACACAGCGGTTTGATTAACTCAACTCACGGCGGTTTGGTGCCAAGTGATAGCGGTTTGGGCCTAAATCTCAAAGTTTTGGCCTATTAGTCCCAACACCCTCTCATGGCCCAATCCAATGGCAAAATTACATTGTTAACACCTATCCGTGACTTGTTAACCTGTTTGTGTTCATCGAATATCCTTGACCAACGTGGACTTAATCTTATCATAATCAATTGAATCATATTAATGTTCTCATCTAACATCAAGATATATGTCATGTCTGCCTGTCTTTGTTGATATCCTTGTGCAGACAAAATGGCTAATGAGAATGTTCCCGCTCCTGCTCCCACAAGATCTAATGATCAAATTCTTTCAGTTGCTGCATGGGTGCCCATTGGAAAGAGAAACTATGTTTTGGATCTTCAAAGGAAGCAAAAGAATCCAATATTTCAGATCTCTGTGGATATTCTATAGAACACAAACTTCTTCAGGGCATTCACTGCTTCTGCCTCGGTTCTAGCTATCTACATTCAACAATTCTTGAACATTATTACATATGAGGCAAAGGCTGGAACTTACAGTTTTAAGTTGGATGAAACCCGATTCGTGTTGGATGCTAATCTTTTGAGGGAAGCTTTAGAGATCATGCCTATTGATCCAGCTCACCAGTTTATGTCACCTCCGTCAGGTGAACCTATTATGGACTTTGTGAATGAACTGAGGTATACAGAGGTTATTCACTTTGTGTCAAGAATGGCAGTGAATAACCTGTCTTAGCCTTGGAGAGCGATACTATCTATGATCAACCAATGTCTCACCAGCAAGACTTCAGGGCATGATAGGCCCAGATATCCAGTTCTTTAGATGCTTTGGGGAATCATTACAAGTTCTAATGTTGATTATGCTGAACTCATGTGGGAGGAATTTGTACAAGCTATTCAGACCTTTCTCATTGATAAGGCAAATCTGGGCAGCCTTACTAATAAGGGCAGGAAGGACAAGGCTCACGCCATTCCTTATTATCGGTTCACGAAGCTCATTATCTGTCATCTGGGAAGAACTAATAATATTCATCAAAGATCAACATCTCTATTTCATCTTGCTGAAGATGATCTCAGACTTGGTAATCTGAAGTTCGTTCCTAAAGGCGAAGAAGATGAAGTCTTTGGAATGCCAATTCCTAACGAGCTAATCTCAAACAATATCAGGAATGCATCATACTACAACGCTTATCTGGAAATGGTGGCAAAGCATGATCAGAAAGTTACGGCCGAAAAGGAAGGAAAGAAGAAGCCTGCAAGTGCAAAGCAACCTAAGCCAAAGCCAGCCATCGAGAAGTCAAAGAAACCAGAACCTGCACCGAAACCAAAGGTAACCAAGGAAAAATCTTCTAAGGCTTCTATTGCTAAGCCACCCGAGCCACAGCCTACCAAAGAAAAGTCAACCAAGGCTACACCACAACAAAAAGCCAGCAAGGGTAAAGTTGCAAAAGTTCGCAACATAAAGAGCACTTTCCAGTTGGTTGATGAACCTGATGAAGAACTAGCTCATTCTAAACCTGAACCTGTGCCTGAACAAGAAGGTGTAGGTGAAGAATATGATATGGAACGTGCTATTCAGATGAGTCTGGAATCATTTCAGGTACAGGGTCATGCATATGTTGGAGGTGTGGCAATTCAAGAACCAGTTGTAAAGGCCATTTGACCACTTCCAGTAGTAGAAGGCAAGGGTAAAGCCATAGTCACTAAAGAACAAGCTGTCTAATCTCTGCTAGCCCTGCACACACCAAAGAGGAGAAGCACCACGGAGAAATGCATACTTTAAAGGCATACTCCAACTACTGAAGTGGCATCAACTAGATCCTCTGCACAACCACTGGATGACACATCTGCCAATATTGTTCGTAACTCTCCGTCTCCTGCAAATGCTAAAGCAGGTGGTAGATCTGATAAGACAAGCAGTGGAGGTGATACAGAGGTATTGTAAATTACTGAAGAGCGAGGAGAAGATGTGGAGAAACAGGAAAACATCAAGAATAAGACTGTAGAACTTGATGAAGACCAAGCTGGATCAGACCCTGGTGAAACTCAAGAGTCTTAACCTCCACCACAGCAGGCACACATGGATGAAGACCAGGCTGGATCAGACCCTGGAATAAGCCGTGTGGCTCTTACTGGACCAGACCCTGAGCCCACACATGACGAGTTTATGGCGGATTTGTACCCTAAGGTTCAGGAAAGTTTGAAGTTCCTGGCTGATAAACATGTCATCCTAGAGGATCCACTGAGTTTAACTGGGTCTCTCTCTTCAATGAAGAATCTGGAGGATGCATATGCTATAGGGGATCAATTCATTAATGACAAATCCACTTATGATGAACCGGGAAAACTCAATGTGGAAGCTGAAGTGGTCTCCATGGTCACTGTTCCAATATATCAAGCGTCTTCCTTTGTTCCTCCACTACCCACACTAGTAATAGATCTTTCACCTCCTAAACCTGCATCATCTACCACTCAAACACCAATCCTTACAGCAACAACAATGACAACAACAACACCCATTCCACCTCCTCCGCAACAACAAAGCTCAACTGAATCAGAGTTAGCTGAACGTGTCGCAGCTCTTGAAAAGAAACTCTCTGATTTAGAGCAGAATAACAAGAATCTTGATAACACAACTCGAAATCTTGGATTTAGGGTCTACACTTTGGAGCTTAGGGATCTGCCTTATAAGATTAATGAAGCAGTCCGTGAAAATGTCAAAGAGGCTTTTCAAATAGCTCTACAGGCTCCCCTTCAAGACCGCTTTAGAGACTTGTCTGAAGATGATATGAAAGAAATGCTTCACCAAAGGATGTTTGAATCTGGCTCCTATAAATCACTTCCGGAACATATCGCGCTCTATGAAGCTCTTGAGGCATCTATGGAATGTGCACAGAGGGATGAGTTTCTCGCTGAAAAGGACAAGTCTCGTAAGAGACGACGTGATGATCAAGATCCTCCTCCTCATCCACCTGATTTGGATCTCAGTAAGAGGCGACGACATGACACTGGTGCTTCTAGTTCATCACAGCCTCCAACTCCTCAGTCATCAGCATGGAAAAAGTCTGATACTTGAGATGCTCCTTTAAGCTCCTCCAAGCAACAATTCGATCCTCATGATGAGCAACCAGTCAAAGACATACCTATCCCAGATTCTGCCAATATATCTGATTCAGAAGACACTGGTTCTGTATATCTTCCACATCTCAAGCCTAGGACAGAATGGTTGAAGCCAATTCCAGAGGACGATAGACCAGCCACTCCAGAACCTGCCTGGGTCATTCCTACATCCCATGTTCCTGATGCTGAGAATAACTGGGCCAATGCTTTAGCTACCACATATCAAGCTCTTGCAAAGAACTCTTTACTTGAAAAGACTAGGGATATGCAAATGTTTATGAACTGGTATTGCCAACAAAAGGGAAAGACCGAGCTTACTCAAGCAGATTTGGAAGGTCAAGCTTATGAAGTCGTTAAACCTTTCTACTCGGACGTCGTTCATCTTTAGTTCCAGATGGAAGAATGTCACAAGATGCTTACAGATCAGATTAACCGGACTAATCCAGAAGGTGGTCAAGTCAGGATTGATATCAACAGACCTTTACATCTCAGTGGTCTACCAGGTCATGTCACTATTCAAACTCAATTCTTTTTCAATAAAGACTTGGATTATTTACGATATGGCAGTAAGGGATGTGGACAAGTTTTGTCAATTTCCAAGATGAAGGCTGCTCGTTATCATGACTTTGGACTTAAACTACTCGTACCTGAGCATATGTGGATCGATGAAGTTTGTACCTATGACATAAGTGCCTCTTATGGTATCTCTCATTGGTGGTTTAATCATCAGAAATTCTACATTAACCGACACACTGCTGACTCAAGCCACAAGTCAGTCAGAACTCACATGTGTATACTCAGTGTTGTTAGTTTAAAAGCCTACTCTCGCTACGGGTACGACTACTTGAAAGAGATCACACTGCGCAGAGCTGATCATCAAGAATACACAATTGCTAAAAAGGATTTCAATAACTTGTATCCCAGTGACTTTGAAGACCTGAATCTGCTGCTTCTTCAATGTCATCTAAATCATCTTCCTGGTTCAGACATACGTATGCTTTCTACTGCTGTTAAACTATAGACATGAAACATAGTGATTCGACAGCAGGTTGAAGACTTCCAACTCGGCATTGAGAGCTACCAGAAATAGCTGAATCTCACTAAACCTGGATGGGATGCAACAGGCTTCGAGTTCAAGCATGATTATACAATTTGATTCACCTCGTGCAGTTGTGTTCCTTGTCAGTAATAATGAACGAAAAATCATGCGGTTCAATGAGATTTACATGTTCAGTGATGGTACGCTGACAAATATTATAGAAGCACTGGATTACAGAGTTAAGGAGTACAAGGTTAATCGGCTTAATCCGGGTATGAACACGCGGTTTTGGACTGATAATGATGTGGAAAGGAGCAAGGAATTCATACATGCCATTGAACGGAGACTCAAGACCAGAAGGATCTTTCAGAATTTGGAATGCTTTGTTGGTGGGCGGGTTTGCGATATTAACTACAGACTTCTTCAGAGAACAGAATGATCTCTTCATTCCAATTATAAGGTCAATATCATTTATATATATTGTATCTTGTACATTATAAAGTAGTGGTATATTAGTGTTATGTATCTATGTATGAATTTTTTTTAAGAAATTTTCATTAAATTTAAAATATTTCAAGCCTATCATACCAGACACTAACAAAAACCCTCATAGATTCAGGGGGAGCATTAATATGTTCCCCATTCGGCTTGTGATTAATTAGCACATTTTTCTCCTAGTTTTTCCAACATATTCGAATCCATTGGTATCCAAAATATCAAAAGATTTAACATTTTTGATAAGAGGAGAAAATGTTATTTAAATATGAAAACTGATAAAAATGTAATTTTGTGGGCTCATGTGTATATTCCTCTCTCCTTGTGCTAAACAGTTTCGATTAATCGATGCACATGTTGAGGAGGAGCATTTCTGAAAATTCAAAAACAATCGAGGTATTAAAAGCTTTGATATTTATATCACAAGTACCTGATTAAAATTTTCAATTAGTTTATGGCAAGGTGAACTGTACCAAAAAGACCGACCATGTATTTAATTTTCATGAAGATTTAAGGTTGGTAAGGTTAGGTATTAGTTCCCATGATCCAGCCAGAACCGGAGGGATCTACCCAGGGTAAATCTACTAGTTAGTGTAGAAGTCCTTAGGTATGACATAAAAAAGGAGTAAAAGTAAGAATAAGGGAATAGTGCTGACTGAGATAGAGCTAGTACTGTAACAAACCCAATAAGGTACTAGTCATGAAGTCTCGGTAAGCACTGAAGGGGTTGAAACAATGAAAAAGATTGTAAGATAAAGGATGTAAAGAAATAAGCCTCATCACTTAGGCAGTATCGGGTTCAATACATCTGCTGTCTAAATCACAAAGATGATTTGCTGACATTGAGAACCTAACATCATGGACCCAGTGATGTAATGTACAGCCCTCCCTAGCTACTCAGAATCTCTCAAAATATTTTTGTTTCATTTTCGCACAGGAGACTAAAACATGTTATCTATTGACTTTAATCCCTCCGAGTTAGTTGATATTGAAAAAGGGGCAGTCCGCTCCAGCTCCCGATCACTAAAAACCCAAACGCACAATTGCGTCTAAGAGCAAGAGCTCATCAATTAATCTCATTAGGCACTATTCCATTTTCTTGTTCTTCACACAATGTGGAAACAAGGATTATCATAAGGCATGAATATCCTTGTGATACTACCAGAACATCTGAGTGATACTTAAGTATTCACAATGAAGATGTAAATCCTGCTTGAGCCAACATCAAACAAGCTCATGGTAGGTGACTTGTGAGATACTTAATGGATCAAACTTGTGTCAACTGGAAAGAAACGAGGGTGCGATTCTACAAGAATAAAACTTGTTCCAGTATATGAATTGACGGTCAATGAACTTTGATAAACGCTTAAAACTCTCGATGTGTTACAAAAAATGCTTTCACTAAGTAACACGTCGATTGATTTTCAAACCAACTTTTCTCTTTATTGCTAACTGTTTTATTACAGGTTCATATAAAGATGGAGATGGTATCATCCTGTTTCGGAAAAGACAAGTTCATTACCGCATGCTCGTACTTCACCAACACATTTTAAAGAATCATGAAAGCTCAAGTATATGGTTCAAATCTTCCGCAACTCTGATATCAAAGTCCTATTGAAGTGGCCAAGTATTAAAGTTATAGAACTTCAAGAACAAAGTATTCAAGTTTTTCAAGATCAAGAAAGGTATGAGCATGTCGGCCCATAAGACACAAGATCACAAGACGAAGAAAAACCATGAGTTAATGATCAGAGATTAGATTTGGTTGATGATCTCAAGAAGCTCAAGATCACATATCATATTCAATCACAAGCCACAAGACAAAGATCACTACATCAATGTACAAGATACCACATGAAGAATCAAAGACTACGAGCTGAACACAAGATCAATCAAAAGATTGATGAGCTTAAGTTAAGTATTGTCCTAGGGGTGAACTCCCCTTAGGGGAGTCTTGTTAAATATTAGAAAAAGACTCGGTCACCCCGTGTAATGTATCATTTATCGTAGCTCGTAGTTTAACGTGTAATGTGTAATGTTCGGTAATGGGCCTGGCTATAAAGCCCAACGTGTAAGCCCATACCATAGCTTAAGGGATGATTTTGTAAGCTAATATATAAGCCTCTTCCATGCCTTGGAAGAGGTGGTTAGTCATTTTATACAAGTTTACTTTCTCTTACTAGAAAGCCTTTCTCTCTCACTTTCTCTCTCTAGAATTTGGCTAATCCATCTATCTTCCCTTGTGTTATGATTTACAACATCCTACACTTCTTGTAACTTGAATTGTAGAAGCTCTTCTTGCATAGCCTCTATCCAGCTTAGATCATTCAATGCATGAATTACCTTTTTGGTTTCTTCCTGTGATAAAAGCAAGCAAACAAGTAGTTTTGAAGATCTTTATGGTTTGTTTTTTGTTGAATAGTACTAACAAACTCACGTTCTTCCAAACTCTTTTACATCCTTCTTGTTTGTGTAGCTAATTGCAAATCTCCAATCACTTGATCAAGAGGATGATCTTTATGAAATGTTTGTTGTTAGAATAGACTGACTTGGAGTGTTGTATCCAAATTGTTCATGTCAGCATCTGCACCACACATCTTTCATCCTTTTTGAGGAGTTAAATATGCTATAATCTTTTTTTTTTTCCAAAGCAAGCATATTTGGATCATATGGAAGTTCAATGCTTGTTTTTCCACCAACAGCATTAACCTCATTTGTGCTAGCATCATTAACATTGTTAGTGATGTTAACATTATCTTTCTTCTCTTGATCATTACATTCACTTTCTTTTCTTGGATCTTCATCAACCTTCTTTTCATCATCACTTGAAGGTTTGGATCCATCATCATGAGAACTCTTTGGATCTTGGGAAAATGGTGGATCAGTAGTCCATAATGTTAGCAAAATGTAATCTTTGACAGGTTCTGTCTCCTTTCTAGCTTGACATGCATTATTACTTGCTTTTGTACATGCAAAACATTAGACTTGACCTGCTAACCATTGGCTCATAATTCATTGTTTTGTTAGTGCTTCAATGATTAAATAGCCAATCTCGGTCCACTACTACAACATTAGGTGTACTTCACTAAAACTAATAGGCAAGTTTTCTTACTTATCCTTGTTTACTATTGAATACTCTAAGGCTTTACTATTCAAAGAGTATCCAACAAAGAAACCTTCATCAGCCTTACCATCAAATCTTGCCATAAAGTGTATCTATGTATTAAGGAATGGTAACTTAATATCCATTTGGTCTCATAAAACTTACGTTGTGTTTACCATGAAAAAGTTCATAAGGGGTCTTGTTATGAGGCTTAACTACTAACACTCTATTTTGCACATAGCAAGCAGTATTAACTGTTTCTGCTCAAAAAGTAGTTGGCAACTTAGAATCAGCTAGCATAGTCCCAGCAGCCTCAATTAATGTCCTATTTCTCCTCTCAACAACTCCATTTTGTTGAGGAGTTTTGGCTACACTATATTGTCTCAAAAATACCTTCATCTAACAAAAACTGACTTCATCTCTTTGTTATGATCTTAGTCCCATTATATAACTAATCACTAACCTATGTGATCACTAGATATTCTATCCTAGTTATAAAGGACTTAGAATTGCCACTGAGTCTCATCTTAGGTAGCTAGAAGAATAACCCATGTAACACCTACTGAAATCATCTGTGAAACTAGGCAATACATTTTCTTTATAAGACTAAACTTTTACAAATGTTGGGACCAAACAAGTCGTATGCAACAAATGTAAAGGAAGATGATTGAGTTCCTTGTTTTTGGACTTACTGAGGCATTGTGCTGCTTACCTTTGACAGCCAAACACAGGTTTGATCATTTTCAAAAGTTTAGAAGGTAAACCTTTTACCAAGATTTCCTTAACCAATTTATTCATGGTTTTAAAAATTAAGTGGACCTTAGCCTTCCTGCCAAAGTTTGGATTCATCAGTGTGGCTTTTGAAAAAAAAGCAAGTTTAAACCTCTTTTAGGAATATGTTCTTTAATCAACACTATTAACATCTGTTTTTCTCAGGAACTCTATGTAAAACTAGACTATCATCCTAAACATAAATTTTGGAGATAAAACATAATTTTTTTCATCACACGAACCCAATATCATTTATTAACCCCATATGTGAGCACTAAAGAGAAAAAACTTTTACCTCTCTAACCAACTCACATTTTAAAATTAGATTACCCAGTAATTACATTTACTATATCAATATAAATTTTTATAGCGTAACCCTCACACCTCCACAATCCTCCAACTAACTCTTCATAGTTGTTAATATTTATTCCCTGTTATACCTGTATTTATAGCAACCACACCACCCACCAATCACATACCCACCAATATTCAAACATCACCAACTATCTTCACACCTTAAAAACATTTCCCCCCCCCTTTTTTATCCCCATTTTGTTGCCCCCCCCCCCCCCACCATTGTGTGGGGGGTGGCACACCCACACCCACGCCAACCCCCCCCTCGCGGGACCAAGCCATCACTGACTTGGATTCTGATAAACACCCGAATTTTCATCAATGTAATTATCCATCTATTAAATTAGATGCACTGTATATCTATTAAATTAGATGCAATATTTATTAAATATACCACCTTTTTACAGGGAAATTTTTGCTTTATCTCATTATGCAACATAACTTGCATCTCTAAAGTAAACGAGCTTCACGAACTCTCCCAATGCCATCTTATATCCTATGTTTATATCATGTAAACATCCTAATATGTCAAGTTTATATCTTAATATCATTTTACCAAGTACATTATCCATTTAACATACCATTTACAACGTCATATCAAAACAGACTTTATCCGTTAACGTTTATATCAAAACCCTAATTATATGAAATGTATACATATAAAATGAATGTACAAGTATTCAAGGCATGTGTACAAGTATCATAGCATAATATTTGAATTCATGCGTCCATCAAAAATGGTACAACATGTTAAGCTCACAATCGTTTACAAATCACATAAAGGTAAGGGATGTGGACAAGCTTTGTCAATTTCCAAGATGAAGGTTGCTCGTTATCATGACTTTGGACTTGAACTACTCGTACCTGAGCATATGTGGATCGATGACGTATGCACCTATGACATAAGTGCCTCTTATGGTATCTCTTATTGGTGGTTTAATCGTCAGAAATTCTACATTGATCGACACATAGCTGAATCAAGCTGCAAGGTAGTCAGAACCCACATGCGTATACTCAGTGTTGTTAGAATAAAAGCCTACTCTCGCTACGGGTACGACTACCTGAAATAAATCACACCGTGCAGAGCTGATCATCAAGAATACACGATTGCTGAAAAGGACTTCAAAAACTTATATCTCATTGACTGTAAAGACCTGAATCTGCTGCTTCTTCAAGGTCATCTAAATTATATTCCTGGTTCAGACAAACGTATGCTTTCTACTACTGTTAAACTGTGGACACAAAACTTAGTGATTCGATAGCGGGTTGAAGATTTCCAACTCGGCATTGAGAGCTACCAGAAATAGCTGAATATCACTAAACCTGGATAGGATGTAACAGGCTTCGAGTTCAAGCATGATTATACAATAATTGATTCACCTCGTGCAGTTGTGTTCCCTGTCAGTAACAATGAATGGAAAATCATGCGGTTCAATGAGATTTACACGTTCAGTGATGGTACGCTGACAAATATTATGGAACCACTGGATTATAGAGTTAAGAAGTACAATGTTAATCGGCTCAATCTAGGTATGAACACGCGATTTTAGACCGATAATGATTTGGAAAGGAGTAAGGAATTCATACATGCCATTGAACAGAGACTCAAGACCAGAAGGATCTTCCGGAATTTGGAATGCTTTGTTGGTGGACGGGTTCAAGATATTGACTACAGACTTCTTCAGAGAACAGAAACCCTCATAGATTAAGGAGGAGCATTAACATGTTCCCCATTCGGATTTTGATTAATTAGCACATTTTTCTCCTAGTTTTTCCAACATATTCGAATCCATTGGCATCCAAAATATCAAAGGATTTAACATTTTTGATAAGGGGAGAAAATGTGATTTAAATATGAAAACTGATAAAAAAATGTAATTTTGTAGACTCATGTGTATACTCCTCCCTACTTGTGCTAAACAATTTTGATTAATCGATGCACATGTTAAGTGGGAGCGTTTATGAAAATTCAAAAACAATCGAGGTATTAAAAGCTTTGATATTTATATCACAAGTTTCTGCTTGAGTTTTTCAATTGGTTTATGGAAAGGTAAACTGTACCAAAAAGACCGACCATGTATTTAATTTTCTCGAAAATATAAGGTTGGTAAGGTTAGGTATTAGTTCCTATGATCCAGCCAGAACCAGAGGGATCTACCCAGGGACAATCCACTAGTTAGTGTAGAAGTCCTTAGGTACGACATAAAAAAAGGAGTAAAAGTGAGAATAAGGGAATAGTGCCGACTGAGATGGAGCTAGTACTAGAACAAACCCAATAAGGTACTAGTCATGAAGTCTCGGTAAGCACTGAAGGGGTTGAAGAATGAAAAAGAAATGTAAGGATAAAGGGTGTAAAGAAAGAAGCCCTCCATACACTTAGCCAGATACCGGGTCAATACATCTAGTGTTAGAATCACAAAGATGATTGCTGAAATTGAAGACTGACATCATGGACCCAGTGATGCAATGCACAACCCTCCATAGCCACTCAGAATCTCTCAAAAGATTTATGTTTCATTTCTCACGAAGACTAAACATGTTATCTATTGACTTTCTCACTCCGATTTAGTTGATATTGAAAAGGTGGCAGTCCGCTCCAGCCTCCGATAACTAAAACCAAAATGTACAATTGAGTCTAAAGCCAAGAGATCATCAATTAATCTCATTAGGACACTATTCCATTTTACTTGTTCTTCACACAATGTGGAAACAAGGATTCACACAAGAGTCCTACGCATTATCCTTGTGGTTTTGCCAGAACATCCGAGTGACACCTATGTGTTCACAATGAAGATGGAAATCCTGCTTGAGCCAACATCAAACAAGCTCATAGTAGGTGACTTGTGAGATCCTTAATGGATCAAACTTGTGAAAACTGGAAAACAACAACGGTGGAGCAATAAGATCTTTAGTGTTTTGTTGTGGCCATTTCTGCTTATTAGTCCAATTACTCTCGCTTATTGTTTATTGTTTAAAAACCTTAGCATTCAAAAAGATTGTTTGTGTGGTTCGAATTTGTGTTCTTTTTGTCAAAAACATCTCGTCACTTTTACTAAAGTTATATCGCATCAAAATTTTGACATTTATAAGTTACAAGTTTGAGTTTTATTTGTGTTTTTTGTTGTTTTTGTACAAGTTTTTCACAAAAAGAGTTTAGCTTTTCTTTTCCATTTAAAAGTTTTTTTTCTTACAATTCATCACTTGGCCTGTTATAGCTTATTTTGGGCCCATATCTCTCTCGGTATAACTGCTATAGTTTGCTTTATGTTTTTTGTTGGTTTCTTAGTATGAAATTATTTTCAAAATAGTTAATAGTTTTCTTTTCATCTCACTTGCGTAGCTTAATCCTTATTAATTTTCACAGCTTATTTTGTGGCCTATAAGGTATTGAGCCTCTTAAGTCTCGGCTTATTTTTTTTCTTCTAGTTTTTAGGTTTAAGCTTATTTTAAGAAAAAAAGAAAAAAAAAGGTGGATTATTTTTCACCTTTTTCCACAAAACAGAAATTGACTTAGTTGCGATTTCAATCTGCTTATTTTCACCTTTTTTAAGCTTTGAATTCACGGCTTATTGTCTTTCTTCTTGTTCTAGTTTTCATAGCTTCATAGTTTTCTTGCTTAACATTTTGTGTAGCTTATTTGCCTAGGTCTTCATGGCTTAATATCTGTTGAATCAGCTTATTTGTTCGTCTTATTTTCGTGGCCTATTATTATAGTAAAATAGCTTATTGTCAAAGCTTATTCAAGATTTTGTGTCGTTTTCGTTGGTCACGTGGTCTAACACAAAGCAACAAGATTTAAAGGACATTGTTTTGTTTGCTCGCCAAAAAGACAAGTAATAGTACGACAGAGAGTTTTGTTTGTTTGGCAAGAAAACAAGAAACTGGTACAGGTAGCGACTTGTCATGTGGTCCCCAATTTTCATAGCGAGTTGGTGATTAACATGTGTAGAAACTTGGTAACAGTGTAGCGAGTTGAACAGGTTTTTCGAAGACTTTTATAATACAACAACTTGGTAACAAAACTCTGTCCAGTTTGAAACTTGTTAGCGAGTTGATCTCGTGACTTCTAGCGAGTTGATCTCGTGACTTCTAGCGAGTTATTAACTCATATAAAACAAAAACTCTGCCAAAATTCATTCAATCTACGAAATAAGCATTAAGTACAAGACTCATAACAAATTGCAAGTTAAACGAGTTCATTTTGAGTTGTTTCGGGTTTTTCGAGTTTTGACTTTGCTTGTTCGCGGGTCTTATAACCCATATCATTAAGATCACGATCTTATAACGATCATCGTGGTATATTTGCTTTTGGTCAACGATAAACACAAAAGTCCGCGAGAAGAAGAGATCATTCGCTACTGTTTAATCGTTTTAAATGAAGAAGACAACAAAATAGAGGGAAGGTGTTTTGTTTTATTAAACTAAATTTGAAAATGACAAATTCAGTCCCTGGACTTAAGGACCAATTCACCATTCGTCCTTTATTTGTTTGTTAACCCTCAATGTTAAAACTGTTTTACACCGTTAGTCCTTAGTACTTTCTTAACAGCCGTTAACCCTCCAAAGTGAACTGTTATTGCACCGTTAGTCCCTACAACTATATTTAACAACCGTTAAGCATTTAACTTGGATTTCAATTACACCGTTAGTCCTTCTTTGTGTTTTAATCAACCGTTAATCATTTTAACTTGAAAGAGTAGTAACCGTTCATCCTTTTAGCTCATCAATCCTTAACAAAAGTTCAAGTTCTTTATTTGTAACACCCCCAAAATGGGTCGCAGCGGAAATGATGTTCTGGGAGAGTTACTTCATAATACCATGGCACCAGTTATGAGAGAATGACCTCTAAGTGTCGTTTGAAAAGTAATCTTGTATTATTTGGACTCCAATGCACATCAAGTAAGCACCTAGCACTTATGTACCTGAGAAAACATGTTTTAAAACGTCAACAATAATGTTAGTGAATTTATAGGTTTATAAATTTAATGAAGTGGATAGCAAGATTTCCTTGTAATAGAGTAGCAACTACAATATCACAAAAATGTATTACGAAATGCACTAAGCTCATGACACTGAAGCTCAACAATGTATGTATCAACTACATATAAATAATGTGCCCAATGTAGATGTACAACCCGTAACATCTATGAATCCGACATGGTATGCGTTCGTCGTTCCGTTCAACCGGAATACTAGTAAGCGCTACTTGCCCGAACGGGGGTGTTAATTCCCAAATAGATCTATTCATAACATTCGTGCTCACATAAAGAAATTAACAATTACATATATGCAATTAACAGTTCATGATGAAGGGCATAGTGGGTTATAGCTACTTAGGCAAACTCGTAATATATTAATTTAAAATGTTACATGCATCCAGTTTGTAACACAACAATGATCTTCATATCCCCGAGATTTGATAAATGAACTGAAAGAATAAAGTGGGACTATAAACTCACCTAATGATATAACTAGAGGTAATCAACGATTATTGAAGCGAGCACGGTATTGATGCAAACAGCGAAAAACAAACCAAACTCTAACCGCTACCTAAATAAAATACGCGTAATACTAACAATGTAATATACTACAAGACATATGCAATCTTGTCCATGGTATTGTGCATGAGTTTTTGAGAAATATGTACTTGTATAAAGTGTGGTTTTATTCATGAAAATTGGCCACATGTATCGGGTCATAATCTCTTACCATTAAAGGTGTAAATTACGATATTGGACAAATTAGAAACTAGGTCGCAAGTACTTTCATAGTTAATTTAATCAACACTTAGTTTGGTCTCTAAACGTGTCAAATAAGTGGACAAAGTTGTGACAAAACGAATTTAAAAGTGTTAATACTTAAGTTTTTATTTATAAAATTTTGGAACGAACGTTGAGTTTTGCAATCAATTTCTAGACTCGTTACTTAATAAAATTATAAACCAAGAGTTGTTTTGGAAACTAGGCCGTGTCGTCTACAACTTTCATTATTTAGGTTTTGTCCAAAAATGTCGTTTAAAGGATCAAAAACGTGGCCAAAGGGGAGGCATTGCGACTGCCAATAGTCTTAAACCATCAAGACTGTTTACAACGGTCGGTCCAGCAGTACTCCTTTATATTATGATTTTCTATTTTCTTTACTCCATATTATAGACAAACCAAGCATACCTTTTAAAAACTAGGTCAACGCCTTCTTTAATTCACTTTTATAAATTTAGACAGTCAGGGTCGTTATGTGGGTCAAAAATGAGTACAAAGTAAGGGGTGTCGAACTCGCGGTCGGTAGTATTAACTGCGTGCCAACAGTATTAACTGTTTGGCAGCAGTACTAACTTTGGACCTTCGTTGTGAGTTCGTTTCTTAACCATTTCCCGTGATTAAAGTTGCTAAATGCAACATATCATGTCGACTATAAAACGCCCCTACTTGTTTTTCCTCTATTCTAACCTAAGTGGGTCAAAACAGAGGCTTAAAGTCGGCCCCATTAGGCAGTATTTATACACATAAATAATAGATTTGCATGCTTATATACCGAGCTTCGTATAAGTTTAGAGGCAAAAAATTTGCATGAACACTACTCCATATACATGTTAACCGAATGAAAAACTTGAAATTACCATTGGTCCGAGATTTGTATACGTTTCTCAACTAAAAGAACCCGTGTACATCATAACTTAGAAATATTTTAATGACAATAAGAACATTCATGGTTTTAAACTTCAAGAATTTCGACTAACCATGATTAAGTATATAGTTTTCGTTCACAAAAAAGTCTAGTACATAAAAAAAACGTTGCCTAACAACGACAAGGTGACCATGATTCTTTATTATAAGTCACAATTTTTAGTTTCTTGTTTCATGATTCAGTAAGACGTATACAAAATACTATATGTACGTTTGTGTTCACACCAGTAAACATTACAGTGTTCATTCATCTTTTAACTTTTACACAAAACCATTCTCAAGCACTACCAAACTAAGGACGATGCATAGCAATCAATAAAAAGAAGAGGTGTGAACTCCACAAATATAATGCTGAATGAGAGTTTAAACACAAAACGACGAACCCTAAAATTTTACTTATACTCTTACGTATACAAAAATCCAAACACTTTAAGCTAATACCTAATCTTGTCTGATTTCACTCCTCAGGATCACGAGCCCGTGCACTTGTTTGCTACTTTGTTGTGTTCGTCCAACAAGAACCCAATCAAAAGAAAACCCAAGTAACTTATTTAGGGTTTTCTTGAAAAAACCTAGGCTGTCTGCTTAACAATGTATTAATGGAGTGATTGTTTGTTGTGTTTTATTGTGAGGTTACACCCAGAGAATAAGGAAACCCTGGGGAGTTGATGAAGTATGAAATTTGATAACCAAAAAAACCAGATGATGGTGTTGTTTTTCTGGATTTGCAAAAGTTAAGTGAGCTATATATATTCGAATAACTTTGCATGTATAATAATCCATTTTTGAGTCACGTTTTTGTGTTAATACATATATGGTAAAGGATCTTTGGGGGGGTGTGGTGGGGGGGTGGGGGATTTATAAAGGTCAAAGGTACAAGAGAATTAAAATGTGTTTACTGTTTGAGTTCAATGGGAAGGCAGAAAACAAGAAAACACAACTATTTCCTTCACGTAGGATTTTGAGGTTTTAAAAAAAATGGATGTGGCTCTATCACAATGGATATAAGAGTTAAATTAAGATGGGATTTATATTAGTACATCTTGAACTAACTTGAAAGTTATTAGTTTGACACAAGAAAAAAGGTGTAGCTTGTTTGAGTGCTGTTTGAGAGTCGAAATTCAAATAAACAAGAGAACTACACATATGAGAGTTGTGATTTTGAGTTGCTGTAGAATTGTGATAATCTCACTCTTAGCCTAAGTTCCTCTTATAGCCGAATTTAGGGATATGCGACTAGTCAAATGAATGCTCACAAGTGCATGTATAATCCATTTAGGTAAGCATCTTGATACAAGAAGAATAAAGGTGTTAACTGTGGATTTCTTGGGGGCAAAACCAATGCCATAGCAGCTAGATATCACATGGACTATAATTTTTTCTAAGAAAAATGGATTTGAGTGGCTTTAATCTTTGTGTAATAAGTTTAGGAGTAGATTGTTATTAATTTATATATATATATATATATATATAAATATATAATAACTATATATATATGTGTATTTTTACATATATTATATATATATATAAATATATATATTATATATTAATATATATATATAAATATATCAAATAAATATATAAATAAATATAACAAATTTTTAAAGTGGTAAACTACTGATTTAGAAGTTGGATTAATATCCACCATGTTTTGCTAGTGTGTAGGATTATTATTATTTGATTCCTTGAATTGTAGGTAATTTTTCTTATTATGTACTCTAGCAAACAAGTGTAGGACTTTAACTTGTTTGCTTGCTCTTTGAAATTTAAGGCTAATTGGTGGTTAAGGACACGGATGGCATACGTTCGATTTTGATTAGTTAAGTCATGTAAACAAAATGATAGCTAAGGTAGTAAAAAAGATTGAGTAATTAGTTAATGGCCTTACTTAAGCTATATGCTTTAATCTAAATTAATAAAGCCCTTGTAAAAGTTTTTCTTGTTAGGGTTTAACTAAGCGATTTAAAATAAAAGTAAACACACAAAAATGTTTTAACTAGTAAGAAAATAGAATTTCTGAAGTTGTAATATAACCTTGAAAAACACGGGGTGTTATACTACACTACAACGATTAGGTGCACTGCCTAGGGAGTTGTAAAACTTCTCATGTAGAAGTCATATGACAACCACACATCACAATCTTTACTCGTGTTTTTGAATAACTCAAATCCGATGTCATGTGAGTGAGATATCACACGTTAAAGATGACGTTTTAGTCATATTTGATGATGAAAACCATGGTTTTTGAACAAAATGGGTTACGATGAACAATGATGAACATGGATTAAGATAGATGAACAATACTAACTGATGAACTAAGACGCTGTTTATTTATTGAACAACTATTTTTTATTTAGTGAACAAACATTTATTGGTTGTATGAACACATTTTTTTATTAATGAACAACTGTAGATTGATGTGCTTGTTCTTCCGATATTCTTGGCATAGGATTTTCGTCATGCTCAATCATATTCATCAACAAGACTAATGAAAGTGTGAACAATACTAACTGATGAACACTTAAGAACATGTAGATGGATGTTATCTTGTTCATCAGTAGTTAGTCATGTTCATCAGTAGTTAGTCTTGTACATCAGTTAGTGTTGTTTATCAGTTCATCAACAAGACTGATGAACTAATAAACAAGACAAACTGATGAACACTAATGAACGACATGTAGATTGATCTTGTCTTGTTCGCCAGTTAGTCTTGTTCATCAGTTAGTGTTGTTTCGGTTCCAGTTTAACAACAAACATGTTAAACAGAAGTAATAGATTTTATGAATAACATGTAGATTGATGTTGTCTTATTCATCAATAGTTAGTCTTGTTTATCAGTTCGTGATGTTCATCAGTTCGTCAACAAGACTGATGAAATGATGAACAAAACTAACTGATGAACATTTATGAACAACATGTAGATTGATGTTGTTTTGCTCATTAGTTAGTCTTGTTCATCAGTTAGTGTTGTTTATTAGTTAGTGTTGTTCATCAGTTCATCATTGTTCATCATAATCCATATTGTTCATAAGTCATTTTTCATCATCAAATATGACTAAAACGTCATCTTTAACGTGTGATATCTTACTCATATGATATCCGATTTGAGTGATTCAATATCATGAGTAAAGATTGACCTACAATCGATAAATTTTATGCTTTACAATTTTTCTAATTTGAATTTAATATTGGTTAAATTAATAGTTAAAAACGCAATAAAACGCAATGCGTATATTTTTGTATAAAATTAACAAATTAAAAAAAACATCATTTTTTGAATCTTACATTAATAAAATGATCAGTGGTGCGTGTGGTAAATAAATAGTGCATTCCACAATTTTAACACTAAAAATCTAAGTTAGACATTTAATTAAACATTTTGTGTACAACAAGTGTGTAATATATATGACTAATACGTCATCTTTAACGTGTGATATCTCACTCATATTACATCGGATTTGAGTGGTTCAAAAACTTGTGTAAAGAGTGAATCAAAATCTATAACTTTCATGTTTTAAGTTTTTACGATACGACAGTTACGAGGGTCGAAAATAGGGTCGAAAATTCAAAATAAATTTAAAAAATCAAGACCCATTTGATATGTAAAAAAAGTTTCGAATTTTTTAACAAAATTTATACCAAATTAAAGATGATTAAATTTAAAAACTATGGTGAAATTGATTTTTTCTAAAAGTTTGTTGTTTAAAGGTTATGTACGTTTAAGTTTGGAGAAAAGAAAAAAAAGGGCCAAATTACTATTATACTCCTGACGGGATATTTTGTATAATATTAGGTGGGACACGTGTCGCATGGAGGACACTATTTTGTGACATCATTTAAAGAATCTTCTGCCTTTACATTTAACCCATTCCAAACGTGTTTTGCTAGACTCACGGGCGATTTCTCTATTACATTGTGTCTTTTAGGGATTTGGCAACAAGTAATAGCAACGGAATTTGCTTGAGCATTTCTTAATTAACAATGTTTATAAAATAAACTCTATCATTTTAATACATGATTTCAACACATATAGCTAAAGTAATGACTTATAGTACAGCTTATGTATAGATCTATGTATATAAAAAAGTGTAGCCAGAACCATTTTTTTTTATGTATGAATAATAAATTATACACGTTTCTTTATCATAAGAAAAGAGAAAAAAATGATATTATTAAACAATACGAATAACACATATATTTTTATACATTAAAAAATAATTCAATACTTTTTAAACGTTAGTACCAAACAAATTATACCGTCTCTACCAACATTTAATTATCTTTCTATAGACGGACACCTTGATATACTTTCGACAAAATAAATTTTGTCGTTTTTTCACGTTTTATTAGTTGTATCAAAATTTGAATTACATATCATATGTGACTTAACACTAATATCGAAGTTCGAAGTTCGAACACTAAACATCCGTATTAAAATTGACATAAATATTTGTCTATAAATCATAAACTTTTCCCATTCTTGCAATGTAAAACATAACCATATATCACGCATGTATACGAATTATAGATTATAGTAGTTCATTTATGAAACTTTTATAATCATAATGAAAAACCACATTTGATTAAAAATCACTTTAACACATGGTTAAAATCAACGTGTGATGAAAAATCACATCTGATTTTATTTAGAATATTCAAAGAGTGTTAATCACATGTGATTTTCTCACTTGCAAATTTTTCACAACTAAGGAAAAAAAAATAAAAAAAGTGTAAATTGATGAAAAACCGTAAATAAGATTGTTGTCCTAAAGAATGATCAAAGTGTTCAATTTACATGCTCGTTAAAATCGCGAAGGTTAGTCTTTTTTCTCGCTTAACGATTAACGGTTCAAGATATATTAATATTTGAAAGAAAAGGAAGAAGGTAAGCTTGTTAAAAATGAGCGGCTGAAATTTGTCTATTAGCATTTGATTAAATATTTAGTATGTAAATGATGTTAAATCTTTAAGAGTTAACTGCATAAATCGTCCCTGTGGTTTGTCAGGTTAAATGAAATTTGGCTCCCTCGAGAATTAAAATCTAACTTAATCCTCTCCATAGAGTTCTGACCTGTATCGGGTTTGGTCCCTTGACCGATTTTTTTCGTTAGTTTGACTGTTTGAAATACTAAAATGACCAAACTACCCTCATACATGTTTCTTAAATGGTCTCTATGGTTTGTTAAATATTATGGATTTAGTCCATGCATTAATTTTTTTTATATTATTTTTTAGTTTTTTTATTTATATGTTTTTTTCAACTTTTTCTATATGTTTTATTTATACATTTTTATACGTTTTTTACGTTTAATTTATAATTGAACCGATTTTATTTATATGTTTTATACATAAGTTTTCCTTATACAGTTTTATTTATGTGCTTTTGTAACGTTTTATTTATACGTGAACCGATTTTATTTATACATTTTTTAAACCTTATTTTATTTATAATTGAACCGATTTTATTTATACGTTTTTTTACGTATGTTTTCTTAGACCATTTGTTTATGCGTTTCTTTAACGTTTTATTTATACTTGAACCGATTTTATTTATACGTTTTTTAACGTTTTATTAAATACTTGAACCGATTTTATTTATATGCTTCTTTAATATTTTTTGTACGTACGTTTTTATACGTTTTATTTATACTTGAACCGATTTTGTGTATACGTTTTATAGCACTTTTTGTATATATGTTTCTTTACGTTTTATTTATACATTTTTTTAACGTTTTTTACAGTTTATTTATACTTGAACTGATTTTATTTATACGTTTTTTAGATTTTCTAAGTTTTGTACTAATGAAACTAATAAAAACGGATAAAAATGTATGAAAATGGACAAAACGTACAAAAACTTGGAAAAACGTATAAAACGTTCAAAAACCGACAAAAATAAATGAAAACGTACAAAAAAGTTCAAAAACCGGAAAAACGTAAAAAAAGCGTACGAAAAAAATACAAAAACGGACGAAGACAAAAACGGATGAAAACATACGAAAACATTCAAAAACGTACCAAACCTACAAAAACGAAAAAAATACGGTAAAGAACGTATAAAAATTAAAAATCTAAGAGAATTAAAATAATAATAAATATTAAAAAACAAAAAGTTAAAAATTATTACATATTAACGCAACATACAACAAGGACCATTTATGAAAACTTATGAGGGTATTTATGTCATTTCCATCATATAAACCAATAATTAACGGTCAAAGTAACGGAGTTAATGATCAAGGGATCAAACCCGATACGGGTCAGAACCACATGGAGAGAACCCGTTAGATTTTCTTTCGAATGACTAATTGCGTTAAACTCGACAAACCACAAGAACGATTTATGCAATTAACTCAATCTTTAAATATATAAGATCAAGAATGACAGAATGTATTAAATAATTTTAAAATTGCATAAAATGTGGTCACAAGTAACTCTTCGTTTCTTGGTGCAACGTTCTCATGTGTTGGTAACTCCCCATCAAACCAACCTTCAACATCACGCAAAACGAATGACCGCCAAATTGACACATTACTAGCTTACACGAATCTTATATTAGCCTAACCTTCCCTTTGATCAAATATAACAAATTCAAATGATCAATAAACTCATCTCCTCGATATGTTTGTATTTTGGTCTACGAGCCACAAGTCAACACGTGTCTCATTTTGAGGACAAGTTGTGTTGTGTGTGCCTGCTGAGGCTCGATAAAGCTAGAGTAGACGAAAGGCGTGTTCTTGCTTGTGGGCATGAGTTTCACAAGGCATGTGTCAAATAATGGTTTTTGATTTATGCCAGAAAACGTGTCCGGTATGCAGATTTTCAGTGGAGGCTGAGGAAGTAGAGGCCAAGAAATGGGAAGAATTAAGTGAGGAGATGGTGATATGGTTTTCGTCTTTCCATATTGCTGGGTATATTTAGGGGTTATGAAACATTTGTATAAACTTGTGAGTATAATACTTGAACATTTGGCATTTATAAGCAAGCATTTATACTGAATTTCGAAGCTGAGAATTATAAGAATGCCCAGTATCTAGTTTATAAACGGCAAGATATATATAAAAGTAGCAAGAACATAGATAAAATTACAAAATACAAAAGCATATATAATGAGGTTCTGTAAAAAAAATATTTTGACAAAATTGTTTTTTGCCAAATTTTGGACATTAATTAATATATGTATATGTTATTATAAATTTAATAATAGCTTGTCAGTTATTGCGTTCTCCTTGTAGAGAGCTTCGCAAACAGAGCTAAAGTTATGTATCTTAAAATGTAGTTAATTATGAATAGATAATCGGTGTCTCAAGTTTGGCACGTAAAACACAAAATCTAGAAAAATGAAAGTATCCCAGATCGCCCAAAATGTGAAGTAGGAAGGTGTGATTTGGGCCCGTTCCAGTTTTCTATAAATCTATTTTAGAAATAGATTTAAACGTTATCAAATAAAGTTTGTGTACATAATATTTTGTGTCATTAAATGATATGCAAATTATTTTTGTTAATAAAAGATTTGCTTAAGTATGGCAAATATTTATCTTGGAAAACAAGACAATGTTTTCACTATAAATAGAGACATAGTCTCATTCGTTTAAGACATCCAAAATGCAGCTCTTCTGCATACGATTTTCAGCAAGCCTTTCGATCAGAATCATAAACGACTGCATCCGATATATTTTCGGCAATTTGTTTAGGATTCGTCTTGTACAATAGCTTTGAACTTTACCCTGGTAGACCCCAAAAATGCAGAATATGTTAAAGGAAGCCGTGTCCAACACGTGCCTCGTTCCACGACCTTTAACTGCATTCTTTATTTATCGTTCATAGTGTTCGTCTTTTGCTTCTACCCCATTCTGTCTGTTTTATTTTTTGTAAATTATTTATTAATTGTAATTTGATTTTATTTTAATAAAAGTGTACATGTTTCTCTACAATCTTAAAATAGATTATGTGTAACAGAATTAAACACTTTTTTGTTTAAATCGGATTAATTTAATTAACAGATTTTTATACAAACTGTTTTCCGTCAAAACCAAGATTGTGTTTCTTTGGAAAACTAGTTTTGAGTAAACAGAATTTCAATTGACAAATTTGGTGTTAAAGATCTATAAACAATTTTTAAAATAATTTATGAAATCAGTTTATGTTGAAACCATGATGAGTTTCTTTTCAAACTGATCTTTTAGTTTTTTATTACCTATGTTATTGTTTAAACAAGATTTATTGAAACCAAGTTTAAGTTTCTTTGGAAATCAATTTTAAGCAAACATGATTATAATTACAGATTTAGTATTACAGATCTATAATGTTTTAAAAGCTATTATTCGAATCAGTTTATATTGAGTTTCTATTAAACTGATCTGTTTGATTTATTGAAACCAAGATTAAGTTTGTTCGAATCAGATTTGGTACAAAGTCTATATAAACCAAGTCGAGTTTATTAGATACCAAATTATTATAACTGTTCTTAACTGTTTTGTGTTTAAACACAAGTATGACCCTTGTGAATATTGTAAATGTAATTGGTGTGCTAGTTACTAACATGGTTGCAAATCATGACAATTTTAGATTCATTAAAACCAAGTGGAGTTTCTTTGAAACAAATCTCATAAAATATAAGTTGCTATTTTATTAGATTATTGGAATGTGTTTATTGAAACCAAGTGGAGTTTCTTTGAAACATATCTTATAAAATGCAAGTTGTCATTTTATTAGATAACTGCAACGTGTTCAATGAAATCAAGAAAAATTTCTTTGAATCAAGATATTAATAATTATACAAGTTATTATAAATATCGGATTATGTACATCATTTTTACTAAATTAGTGAAAGTATTTGTTTGACTTGTCTAGTTTATTTTAAACCGGGTCGAGTTTAATTATAAACTAGATATAATTCTTAAGATTTTATGGAGTTAAAAGTATATCTATAGAAACCTTGTTGAGTTTCTTTAGAAGAGTAGATCTACTAAAACCTTGTTGAGTTTCATTATAGAAATAGATCATGTGAAACAGATCTATTAAGATATTGATGTGTCGTTGTGTAGTGTATATTTTTATGATTCAAGTTTTAAATTTATATTTTGCCGACTTATCCATAAACAACACTTTAACGGGCAGTGTACTCGGTCGGTAATAGATTCGTGGTAAGTAGGGTGTCGAACACTTGAAGCGAGGTTAAATCTCTCAATTTATTTATATTTTGGTTATCTAATATAAGTTAATTCTAATCTAAGTCAAACCTATGCTAATCCTATGTTAGTTCTAACCCTAATTGGCACGGGTTTGGTTGGTGACTACAATTAATTCAAGACACTTTAACCCACGCAAGCAAATTAACAGAAGATAAAAGATCTGTCGAAAGCTATGATAAGAAAACTGCATTTGCCATCATTAATCAGATTAGAAGTTGGTTTGTTTATTCAGTGCAATGATTACTTATCTTGAAGAGGCATATCATTCTTAGACTTAGGCGGGACTTCATCCTAAGACCTAGACACATTTAATTCTGTCACAATTAAAGCATCCGCATAAAGCATCCTTATTACCTGATTACAATCTATCTTAGGGATTAAAGCAATGGTGATCTTGTTAAACCCTGGGTCATAGAGACTTTACCCACTTACTGCTTAATGTCAATTTATACTCTAGTAGTCCACTTGTCCAACTATCCAATGGAATAAGAACATTATTTGTTGAATTATCTAGATTCACCTACTAGTCAACATGTTTAATAAACCAAAGACAATTTCCATTAACTAGTTAAGCCGGTAGCGTATCCTTAACACGATTTTAAAAGGACAATATTTGTGATCCTGTGATTCTAGATGTATAAATTACTATATGGAAAGCTATCATGGCATCTAGATTACTTGGTCCGTATCACTAGATCCAGTTGAATGATAGGTCGCATACAATAGCACGTAAACAAGTATATTGATAAACAAAAACAAGCATACATCAATAAATTAAGAAATCGAGATATAAACAAAACCAAACATTCAGATCTTCCTAATAATGGCTAATACCCAAAAGTATTAGCCTTCAAACATCATAATTAATACAAGAGTAATTGTTTAGCCAAGGTAAACTAACCGAATTAATGAATAATACCAAAAACTGAACGATTGCAAAAGTATAAGAAATTACACATTTGTCTACCTAAGATTGGATTGTCGCGTTGCAAGAGCCTCTCTACTCTTTTTCTCACTCTGAAAATCAACTTATTGTGGTTTAGGCATCGAAATATGAAATTAGCACACATAAAAACACTCGTTTTTTGAGTTTTGTATTTCTAGTTGTCTGGAGTCGGTTCGATACGGCGTATCCAAGGTATTGGATACGGCGTATTAGGGCTTCTCGTAGTAGGGACCACGTTTGATATCTTCTAGAATATTCACATACTATATCTCGAATACGGCGTATTGGTCTTTTGGATATGGCGTATTGAACAAGTTTCGTTTGTGGTCTTTGGTGAAGTGTAGGCACAGATACGCCGTATCTTCCTTTATGGATACGACGTATTGGTTGTCAGAATAGTAAATCATCAAAATATCTTCATTTAAGCTCTAGAATGCGCGCACCCTTTCTAATATTCACCAAGTACTCGTAAATTACAGCAATTCACAAATAAAACATTAAGTAACAATTTTTTGCAATAATTATACAAAAATGGGTTAATTATATGGGATAAATGATGCTATAAAATAGACATTATTTGATGTCATCAAATATCCCCCCACTTGAATCCTATTTGTCCTCAAGTAGCCTTTAGAAATTTATAAAAATGTATCCCTAAGGACAGGGGCGGAGCTAGTAAGGTGACTAGTAGGTGCTGAGCCACCACTAATCAACCTACTTCATTCATTAGTTACTTATATTACAAGCCGGTTTTTTACTAGTTTTTTACCTTCGGCCCCCATTATCATTATAACATTTTGCGTTAACCACGGCCGGCCCTAGTTAACTAAAAATCCTGGCTCCGCCCCTGTCCTTAGGGATACATTTTTATAAATTTCTAAAGGCTACTTGAGGACAAATAGGATTCAAGTGGGGGGATATTGATTACTATCAAATAATTTCTATTTTTAAAGCATCATTTATCCCCATTATTAACCCATTTTTGTATAATTATTGCAAAAAATTGTTACTTAATCGTTTATATTTGAGAATTGCTGTAATTACAGAGTACTTGGTGAATATTAGCAAAGGCGCGCATTCTAGAGCTTAAATGAAGATATTTTGATGATTTACTATTCTGACAACCAATACGTCTATCCATCAAGGAAGATACGCGTATCGTGCCTGCCCTCACCAAAGACAAAACGAAAACTTGTTCAATAACGCAATATCCAAAATACCAATACCCGTAATCCGAGAAATAGTATGTGAATATTCTAGAAGATATCCACTGGTCCCTACAACGAGAAGCCCTAAAACGCCTATCCAATACCTTGATACGCCGTAACGAACCGACTCCAGACAACTAAAATACAAAACTCAAAAACGAGTTTTAAGTTGTGCTAAATTCATATTCTCCTATACGTAAACCACAAAATTTGATTTTCAGGGAGAAAAAGAGTAGAAGGAGGTCTTGCAACGCATTCCAATCCATAGTAGACAATTTTGTAATTTCTTATACTTTTAGCAATCGTCAGTTTTTGTATTATCATTAATTTCGGTTAGTTTACTTGGCTAAACAATTACTCTTTTATAAATTATGATGTTAGTAAGGCTAATATACTTTTGGGTAGATAGCCAGTATTAGGAAGACTGAAATGGTTTTGGTTTGTTTATATCTCGATTCTCTTAAATTATATATTGTATGATTGTTTTGTTTATCAATATACTTGTTTACTGCCCTAATGTATGACTACCTAGTCATTCAACTGGATCTCGTGATACGGACCAATTACATCTAATCCATGATAGCTTTCCAATAGAAATTTATACTCAGAATCACAGGATCACAATAATGTCCTTTAAAATACGTGTAAGGAAACGCAACCGGCTTAGCAGTAATGGAAATTGTCTTTGGAGTTTATATTAAACATGTACTATTAGGTTAATCTAGATAATTCAACAAGTAATGTTCTTATTCCATTGGATAGTTTAAACAAGTGGACCTACTAGAGTATAAATTGACATTAAGCTAAGTGGGTAAAGTCCTTATGACCCATGTTATAACAATACACCATAGCTTTAAACCCTAAGATAGATTGTAATCAGGTAATAATATGCTTTAACGCGGATGCTTTAAATGGTGACAGAATTAATGGTGTCTAGTCTTAGGATGGATCCCGCCTAATACTAAGAATGATATCCCTCTTCCAGATAAGTAATCATTGCACTGAATAAACAAACCAACATCTATCTTATTAATGAATGGCTAATGCAGTTTCTATCATACAGGCCGACCGCTCCAATTAACTTCTGTTCAATTTGCTTGCTTTGTTAAAGTGGTCTAGAATTAATTTAGTCACCAAACCAAACCCTGTGCCAATGTAGGTTAGAACTAACATAGGATTAGCGATAAGGTTTGACTTAGATTAGAATTAACTTTAAAATTAAGATTAACCCAAAATATAAATAAATTGAGAGATTTAACCTCGCTTCAAGTGTTCGACACCCTACTTATCACGAATCTACTACCGACCAGGTACACTGCCCGTTAAAGTGTTGTTTATGGTTAAGTCGGCAACATATAAATTTAAAACTTGAATCATAAAAATATACACCACACAACGACACATCAATATCTTAATAGATCTGTTTCACATGATCTATTTCTATAATGAAACTCAACAAGGTTTCAGTAGATCTACTCTTCTAAAGAAACTCAACAAGGTTTCTATAGATATACTTTTAACTCCATAAAATCTTAAGAATTATATCTAGTTTATAATTAAACTCGACCCGGTTTAAAATAAACTAGACAAGTCAAACAAATACTTTCACTAATTTAGTAAAAATGATGTACATAATCCGATATTTATAATAACTTGTATAATTATTAATATCTTGATTCAAAGAAATTTTTCTTGTTTCGATTTAACACGGTGCAGTTATCAAATAACATGACACTTGCATTTTATAAGATAATGTTTTCAAAGAAACTCCACTTGGTTTCAATAAACACATTCCAATAATCTAATAAAATAGCAACTTATATTTTATGAGATTTGTTTCAAAGAAACTCCACTTGGTTTTAATGAATCTAAAATTGTCATGATTTGCAACCATGTTAGTAACTAGCGCACCAATTACATTTACAATATTCACAAGGGTCATACTTGTGTTTAAACACAAAACAGTTAAGAACAGTTATAATAATTTGGTATCTAATAAACTCGACTTGGTTTATATAGACTTTGTACCAAATTTGATTCAAAGAAACTCAATCTTGGTTTCAATAAATCAAACACATCAGTTTAATAGAAACTCAATCTTGGTTTCAATATAAACTGATTCGAATAACATCTTTTAAAACATTATAGATCAATAATACTAAATCTGTAATTATAATCATGTCTGCTTAAAACTGATTTCCAAAGAAACTCAATCTTGGTTTCAATAAATCTTGGTTTAAACAATAACATAGGGAATAAACAAACTAAAAGATCAGTTTGAAAAGAAACTCATCATGGTTTCAACATAAACTGATTCAGTAAACTGTTTTAAAAATTGTTTATAGATCTTTAACACCAAATTTGTCAATTGAAATTCTGTTTACTCAAAACTAGTTTTCCAAAGAAACACAATCTTGGTTTTGACGGAAAACAGTTTGTATAAAAATCTGTTAATTAATTAATCCATTTAACAATAAAGTTTTTAATAATTCTGTTTACACATAACTAATAATAAAGATTGTAGAGAAACATGTACACTTTTATTAAAATAAAATCAAATTACAATTAATAAATAATTTACAAAAAATAAAACAGACAGAATGGGGTAGAAGCAAAAGACAGACACTATGAACGATAAATAAAGAAATCAGTAAAAGGTCGTGGAACGAGGCACGTGTTGGACACGCTTCCCTTAAAACATATTCGCCATCTGTCTCCCAGGGTACAACGTTCAAAGCTATTGTACAGCCGAACCTAACAAACTTGCCGAAAATATCACGGAAGCAGTCGTATGATTCTGATCGAAAGGCTTGCTGAAAATCGTATGCAGAAGAGCTGCATTTTGGATGTCTTAAACGAATGAGACTATGTCTCTATTTATAGTGAAAACATTGTCTTGTTTTCCAAGATAAATATTTGCCATACTAACAAATCTTTTATTAACAAAAATAAGTTGCATATCATTTAATGACACAAAATATTATGTACAAACTTATTTGATAAGTTTAAATCTATTTCTAAAATAGATTTATAGAAAACTGGAACGGGCCCAAATCACACCTTCCTACTTCACATTTTGGGCGATCTGGGATACTTTCATTTTTATAGAGATTTGTGTTTTAAAGCCTCATTTGAGACACGATATCTCAATCTATTAACTCCATTTAGACATACTTTAGCTCTTTGCGAAGCTCTCTTCAATGATAAACGCAAAACGACAAGCGAATATATAATATATTTAACATATACAATATTAAATAATGTCCAAATATGCAAAACACACATATTGTCAAACAATTTTTATTTAATCAGTACCTCCCTAAAATGCTTTAGTATTTTGTAATTTTTGATTCTATGTTCTTTGCACTTTTAATAAATCTTTGCCGTTAAAAAAAGGAACTGGTCATTCTTTTAATCCAGCTTCGGAAATTCAGAATAAATGCTTGCTTAAAAAATGCAAAATATTCAAGCTATAATACTCACAAGTTTATACAAATGTTTCATAACCCCTAAATATACCCAGCAATATGGAAAGACGAAAACCATATCACCATCTCCTCACTTAATTCTTCCCATTTCTTGGCCTCTACTTCCTCAACCTCCACTGAAAATCTGCATACCGGACACGTTTTCTGGCATAAATCAAACCATTTATTGACACATGCCTTGTGAAACTCATGCCCACAAGCAAGAACACGCCTTTCGTCTACTCTAGCTTTATCGAGCCTCAGCAGGCACACACAACACAACTTGTCCTCAAAATGAGACACTTGTTGACTTGTGGCTCGTAGACCAAAATACAAACATATCGAGGAGATGAGTTTATTGATCATTTGAATTTGTTATATTTGATCAAAGGGAGGGTTAGGCTAATATAAGATTCGTGTAAGCTAGTAATGTGTCAATTTGGCGGTCATTCGTTTTGCGTGATGTTGATGGTTGGTTTGATGGGGAGTTACCAACACATTAGAACGTTGCACCAAGAAACGAAGAGTTACTTGTGACCACATTTTATGCAATTTTAAAATTATTTAATACATTCTGTCATTCTTGATCTTATATATTTAAAGATTGAGTTAATTGCATAAATCGTTCATGTGGTTTGTCAAGTTTAACGCAATTAGTCATTCGAAAGAAAATCTAACGGGTTCTCTCCATGCGGTTCTGACCCGTAACGAGTTTGATCCCTTGACCACTAACTCCGTTACTTTGACCGTTAATTATTGGTTTATATGATGGAAATGACATAAATACCCTCATAAGTTTTCACAAATGATCGTTGTTGTTTGTTGCGTTAATATGTAATAATTTTTAATTTTTTTTAATATTTATTATTATTTTAATTCTCTTAGATTTTTAATTTTTATACGTTCTTTACCGTATTTTTTTCGTTTTTGTAGGTTTGGTACGTTTTTGAATGTTTTTCGAATTTTTCATCCGTTCTTTGAGTCGTCTCTGGTTTTTGGTATTTTTTTTTCGTACGCTTTATTTACGTTTTTTTTCGTTTATTTGAACTTTTTTGTCGTTTTCATCTATTTTTGTTGGTTTTTGAACGTTTTATACGTTTTTTCAAGTTTTTGTACGTTTTGTCCATTTTCATACATTTTTATCCGTTTTTATTAGTTTTCTTACGTACAAAAACTTAGAAAAATACTAAAAAACGTATAAATAAAATCAGTTCAAGTATAAATAAACTGTAAAAAAGGTTTAAAAAATGTATAAATAAAATCGGTTCAAGTATAAATAAAACGTAAAGAAACGTATAAAAACGTACATACAAAAAGTGCTATAAAACGTATACATAAAATCGGTTCAAGTATAAATAAAACGTATAAAAACGTACGTACAAAAAATATTTAAAAAGCATATAAATAAAATCGGTTCAAGTATTTAATAAAACGTTAAAAAACGTATAAATAAAATTTGTTCAAGTATAAATAAAACGTTAAAGAAACGCATAAACAAAAGGTCTAAGAAAACATACGTAAAAAAACGTATAAATAAAATCGGTTCAATTATAAATAAAAAGTAAAAAAAAATGTATAAATAAAATCGGTTCAAGTATAAATAAAACGTTACAAAAGCACATAAATAAAACGTATAAATAAAATCGGTTCAATTATAAATTAAACGTAAAAAACGTATAAAAATGTATAAATAAAACATATAAATAAAAAAACTAAAAAATAATATAAAAAAAATTAACGCATGGATTAAATCCATAATATCTAACAAACCATGGAGACCATTTAAGAAACACATATGAGGGTAGTTTGGTCATTTCAGTCTTTCAAACAGTCAAACTAACGAAAAAAAATCGGTCAAGGGATCAAACCCGATATAGGTCAGAACCACAAGGAGAGGATCCGTTAGATTTTCTTTCGAGGGACCAATTTCATTTAACCCGACAAACCACATGGACGATTTATGCAGTTAACTCTTAAAGATTTAACATCATTTACATACTAAATATTTAATCAAATGCTAATAGACAAATTTCAGCCGCTCATTTTTAACAAGCTTACCTTCTTCCTTTTCTTTCAAATATTAATATATCTTGAACCGTTAATCGTTAAGCAAAAAAAGATATACTATCACGACGAGCATGTAAATTGACACTTTGATATACTTTCGACAACATCTTATTTACGTTTTTCACTCATTTTATGATTTTTTTTTCTTTTTTTTCTTCTTTTTAATTCGTTGTTGAAACTTGCATGAGAAATCACATGTGATTAAACACTCATTTGAATATTCTAATAAAATCAAATGTGATTTTTCTCACACGTGATCTTTAACACATGTGATATTTTATCAACTGTGATTTTTTCACTTATGATTATAAAAGTTTCATAAATGAACTACTATAATCTATAATTCGTATACATGCGTGATATATGGTTATGTTTTACATTGCAAGAATGGGAAAAGTTTATGATTTATAGACAAATATTTATGTCAATTTTAATACGGATGTTTAGTGTTCGAACTTCGAACTTCGATATTAGTGTTAAGTCACATGTGATATGTAATTCGAATTTTGATACAACTAATAAAACGTGAAAAAAACGACAAAATTTATTTTGTCGAAAGTATATCAAGATATCCGTCTATAGAAACATAATTAAATGTTTGTAGAGACGGTATAATTTGTTTTGTCTAACGATTAACAGTTCATGAAATATTTAAATTATAAAAAATATGTGTAATCGTATTGTTAATAATATCCCTTTTTTACTCTTTTCATATGAAAAAGCAACGTAAATTTATTAACATAAAAAAAAGTTCTGCTAACAACTTATTTATATACATAAACATTTACAAATACGAACTCCTTATATTAATACATACTTTACTATAAGTCATTACTTTAGCTATATGTGTTGAAATCATGTATCTATTAAAATGATAGAGTTTATTTTATAAACATTGTTAATTAAGAAATGCTCAAGCAAATTCCGTTGCTATTACTTGTTGCCAAATCCCTAAAAGACACAATGTAATAGAGAAATCGCCCGTGAGTCTAGCAAAAACACGTTTTGAATGGGTTAAATGTAAAGGCAGAAGATTCTTTAAATGATGTCACAAAATAGTGTCCTCCTGCGACACGTGTCCCCACCTAATATTATACAAAAAATCCCGTCAGGAGTATAATAGTAATTTGGCCTTTTTTTTCTTTTCTCCTTCGAACTTAAACGTACATAACCTTTAAACGACAAACTTTTGAAAAAAATCAATTTCACCATAGTTTTTAAATTTAATCATCTTTAATTTGGTATAAATTTTGTTAAAAATTTCGAAACTTTTTTTACATATCAAATGGGTCTTGATTTTTTTAATTTATTTTGCATTTTCGACCCTCGTAACTGTCGTATTGTGAAAACTTAAAACATGAAAGTTATAGATTTTGATTCACTCTTTACACAAGTTTTTGAACCACTCAAATCCGATGTAATATGAGTGAGATATCACACGTTAAAGATGACGTATTAGTCATATATGTTGCACACTTGTTGTACACAAAATGTTTAATTAAATGTCTAGCTTAGATTTTTAGTGTTAAAATTGTGGAATGCACTATTTTTTACCACACGCACCACTGATCATTTTATTAATGTAAGATTCAAAAAATGATGTTTTTCTAATTGTTAATTTTGCATAAAAATGTAGTCATTGTGTGTTATTGCGTTTTTAACTATTAATTTAACCAATATTAAATTCAAATTAGAAAAATTGTAAAGCAAAAATTTAGCGAATTGTAGGTCAAATCTTTACTCATGAAATGAATCACTCAATCGGATAAGATATTATTACGATATCACACGTTAAAGATGACGTTTTAGTCATATTTGATGATGAAAAATGACTTATGAACAATATGGATTATGATGAACAATGATGAACTGATGAACAACACTAACTAATAAACAACACTAACTGATGAACAAGACTAACTAATGAGCAAAACAACATCAATCTACATGTTGTTCATAAATGTTCATCAGTTAGTTTTGTTCATCAATTATCATCATCTTTTACTAACTGATGTAACAACCACGAACTGATAAACAAGACTAACTATTGATGAATAAGACAACATCAATCTACATGTTATTCATAACTATTCATCAGTTTAACAGTCTTGTTGTTAAACTGACGAACAACACTAACTGATGAACAAGACTAACTGGCGAACAAGACAAGATCAATCTACATGTCGTTCATTAGTGTTCATCAGTTTGTCTTGTTTATTAGTTCATCAGTCTTGTTCATGAACTGATAAACAACACTAACTGATGTACAAGACTAACTACTGATGAACATGACTAACTACTGATGAACAAGATAACATCCATCTACATGTTCTTAAGTGTTCATCAGTTAGTATTGTTCAACAGTTCATTAGTCTTGTTGATGAATTGATGAGCAAGACTAAATCCTAATGACCAAGACTATCGGAAGAACAAGACAACATCAATCTACATGTTGTTCATTAATAAAAAAATGTTGTTCATCAACAATAAATGTTGTTCACAAATAAAAATAGTTGTTCATAAATAAAAAGTCTTGTTCATCAGTTAGTGTTGTTTATCTGTCTTAATCAATGTTCATCATTGTTCATCATAATCCATTTTGTTCAAAAACCATGGTTTTCATCATCAAATATGACTAAAACGTCATCTTTAACGTGTGATATCTCACTCACATGACATCGGATTTGATTTATTCAAAAACACGAGTAAAGATTGTGATGTGTGGTTGTCATATGACTTCTACATGAGAAGTTTTACAACTCCCTAGGCAGTGCACCTAATCGTTGTAGTGTAGTATAACACCCCGTGTTTTTCCAGGTTATATTACAACTTCAGAAATTCTATTTTCTTACTAGTTAAAACATTTTTTTATGTGTTTACTTTTATTTTAAATCGCTTAGTTAAACCCTAACAAGAAAAACTTAACCAAGGGCTTTTATTATCATGATTAAGCCTACGCTTAAGCTAAGGACCTTAACAAAACTCATCTTTCCTACCCTGAGCTACATTTGTTACATGACTTAACTAATCAAAATCGAACGTATGCCATCCGTGTCCTTAACCACCAATTAGCCTTCAATTTCAAAGAGCAAGCAAACAAGTTAAAGTCCTACACTTGTTACTAAAGAAAAAGTACATAATAAGAAAAATAAACCTACAATTCCAAAGGAATCAAATAAAATCCCCTACACACTAGACAAAAACCATCTGTATATAAAACCAACCTTCAAAATCAGTAGTATACACTGTAAAAAAAATAGAAAAAATATATATATAATATATATATATATAAATATATAAATATAAAATATATATAATATATGATTTACACAATATATATATATATATATATATAATATATAATATATATATAATATATATATATATAAATTGATATACAATCTACTCCTAACCCTATTACCCAACGAATAAAAGCCCAAATCCCTTTTCTCAGAAACCCACACGTCCATGTGATATCTAGCTGCTATGGCATTGGTTTTGCCCCCAAGAAATCCACAGTTAACACCTTTATTTTTCCTGTATCAAGATGCTTACCTAAATGGATTATACATGCACTTGTGAGCATTCATTTGACTAGTCGCATATCCCTAAATTCGGCTATAAGAGGAACTTAGGCTAAGAGTGAGATTATCACAATTCCACAGCAACTCAAAATCACAACTCTCATATGTGTAGTTCTCTTGTTTCTTGAATTCGACTCACACACAGCACTCAAACAAGCTCACACCTTTTTTCTTGTGCAAACCAGTAACCTTCAAGTTAGGATAAAGATGTACAAAATAAATCCCATCTTAATATAACTCTTATATCCATTGTGTAGAGCCCACATCCATTTTTATAAAACTCCAAAACCCACATGAAGGAAATAGTTATGTTTCCTTGTTTTCTGCTTCCCGTGCCTCAAACAGTAAACACCTTTAATTCTCCTGTACCTTGACCATTTATAAACCCCAAAGATCCTTTACCCTATATGTATTAACACAAAAACGTGACTCAAAAATGGATTACTATACATGCAAAGTTATTCGAATATATATATGGCTCACTTAACTTTTGCAAATCCAGAAAAACAACACCATCATCTGGTTATCAAACTCATACTTCATCAACTCCCCTTGTTTTCCTTATTCTCCTGGTTTAAACTCACATAAACACACAAACATCACACCATTAACTCCATTTTAAGCAAAGTCCTAGGTTTTCAAGAAAACCCTAAATATGTTACTTGGGTTTTCTTTTGATTGGGTTCCTGTTGAATGAACACAACAAGTAGCAAATAAGTGCACGGGCTCGTGATCCTGGGGAGTGAAATCAGACAAGATTAGGTATTAGTTTAAGTGTTTGGATTTTTGTATACGTGAAGAGTAAAGAAAAATTTAGGGTTGTCGTTGAGTTTAGACTCTCCCATTCAGCCATATATTTGTGAGTTCACACCTCTTCTTTTTATTTGATTGCTTGCATCGTCCTTAGTTTGGTAGTGCTTGAGAATGGTTTTGTGTAAAAGTTAAAAGATGAATGAACACTGTAATGTTACTGTGAAAGACAAACGTACATCTTTTTTTTTACGTCTTACTGAAACAGAAACAAGAAACTAAAAATTGTTAAATTATAATTAAAAGAAACCCTTGATCACTTGTTGTTAGGCAACCGTGTACTAGACCTTTTTGTAACGAAACATATACTTCATCATGGTTAGTCGAATTGTGAAGTTTAAAACCAAGAAAGATCATATTTGCATAAAATATCAAGTTACTGATGTATACGGGTTCATTGAGAAACCCGTATACAAACTTGACCAATGATAATTTCAAGTTTATCATTCGTTAACATGTTATAGGAGTAGTGTTCATGCAAAATTTTAGCCTCTAACACCTTATAACGAAGCGGGAAATAAGCGTACAAATCTATTATTTTATGTGTATAAAACTGCCTAATGGGTCGACTTTAGGCCTTGTTTTGACCCACTTAGGCTTAGACATAGAGAAAACAAGAAGGGGCATTTTATAGTCGACATGGTATGTTGCATTTAGCAACTTTAATCACGGGAAATGGTTAAGAAACGAACTCACAACGAAGGTCCAAAGTTAGTACTGCTGCCAAACAGTTAATACTGTTGGCACGCAGTTAATACTGCCGACCGCGAGTTCGACACCCCTTACTTTGTACTCATTTTTGACCCACATAACGACCCCGACTGTCCAAACTTATAAAAGAGAAATTAAAGAAGGCATGACCTAGTTTTCAAAGGTATGCTTGGTTTGTCATAATATGGAGTAACGAAATAGGAAATCTATGAAGTAATACCCCCGGAACATCATATTCTGCTGCGACCCATTTTGGGGGTGTTACAGATTGGTATCAGAGCCAGGTTATAGAGAACCAAGTCAAACGTTTTTACTTAGACTATAACCGTTTTCAACATTGTGTCATCCAAAAGTTTTTCAAAGGGACATACATTACCTAGTTGCATTTAGCATACATGCTTACATGCCATACATCATTTTAGCATTTGTTGATTTTACTAAGTGCTTACATAAGTGGTATACGTGTTATAATATATTACGTATATTACCAAGGATATTATATAATATACTTATACAAGTTGATATTATGATGACAGATTGCCATGTCTTCGGACGATGCCTCATCCACTATTACCTATACATTCGTATCTTCTGGTTCAAGCGAGCCATCAGCATGGGGTATTCCACTCATAAATGCTGGCGAGATTCCAAATGTGGACCCATACGAGGAGGTCGCTCAACACGGGCAAGCACACCCCTTGGAGGATTCTGATGAGACTAAACCATTTGAGGAGGACGAGACTGCTGCTAC
>BQNB010025607.1:0-59465 GCA_026074375.1 Tanacetum coccineum | reverse complement strand
TAATTTTACAACCAACCAAGCTAGTGACGAAACGCAAGCGTCTTCGTATACACGCACGTGTGTTTAACCGTGCTTAACCAAAACCACATAAGTTGCTAAAATAAATAACCTCCATGTGTATCCACACTACACATCAAACCATATCACCCGAATGCTAGTTCTTGACCAACGAGCAATAAAACACAAGAATAATTGAAACTAACAAACTGTAAAAGGTTTGTTTGGTTTGTTTGACCAAAGGGAAAGAAGGGAGAAGAATGGATGAGAATTATGAGCTCTAGGGTCCTCCTTATATAGTAGATGTATTTAGTGTTTACGTCAAATACATAACTTGTAGGAAAAGATAGCTCAAAACCCAATCTACCCTCCCCTTGGGCTAGATCCGGTCGAAGTCAACCCAAACACCCATTGGTGTTGAATTTTTTACTTCTCTAATATTTATGGTTAATTACATTTAATTACCCATTAATTAAAAAGCCTTTATAGTTAATTATTCATAACGAACTAATTAATGACCGTTAGTGTTCTTTCGTCAAATCATATATTAATATAAATAATAAATATACAATTATATTATTATAAACATCAATAGAATGATATCTAAGTGTAAACGTGTGTGACCCCCGTAGGCTCACGTATTCTTAGCCGTATAAATATTCGTACGACATAAGCATAAACCAACAGCTCTCACTTGCGAATGTCATGGTCATAGACTATAACATACTAACATTGACGAATAGTCTAGCAACATCATCAATGCTCCTAGAAATACCTGAGTATGTAGTTTTGGTAAACAACTCAGCCTTCCATGGTTTTAGGTTAGTCGTATCCCTTTGTTTCATATAAAATGTTAAATATGGATATGGATCAATAGTCATTCCATAATTTAACGATTTTGTTTCTCGCATATGTATTGATCATGATTACCAAACGTAAAAAGAATCATCTTAACTACACTTTGGGCGCAGCCACGCAAACATCTGATCAACCCAACGAGGGGCCCAGTAAGTATCTTACTCCCAAACAAGTGGAGGAACAAATTCTATTTTGACTATAAGTGTCCGTCATGTACATCGAAACATTTCTAAAAATAGTGGTTATAAATACCCTTTGATAGTATAGTGGTAGACTATAGTCAAGAAATGCCATCCATACATACAAAACCTGCTTGCATCTTAAGTGTTAGGATAAACATAACTTTCATCATATGTGTAATGCACCTAATGAAGCTGATCCATAAAGTTATTAACACATGTGAGGTATCCAATATTCAACCTCATTGAATATCATGTGAAGTTGGCAGAATCATCTTTACATATTCTCTAGAATACAACCAAATACTCACATTTGTCTTATCTTAACAATATTCCCATATTGTTAACTGACAATGGACATAGTTTAGAATAAATAATTTTATTCATGGATTTAAACATGAAAATATAGAACACAGTAGTATAAATGAAAACGATCCTACCACGTATATCAATTCATTATTTAATACAACTGCTTACAGTTCCATTACCCAAATAACAAATAAGATCAGTGCATGACGATCCTAGTTAAATGTCTTATCTACAACAACCATAATTTGTGATAAGGCATAGTTCCATGAATAAATCAACTAGGTCATGATCTTGTGGGACTTTAAGAATACTTATTTCAAAAATTCACAAATAGTGAAATTCTTTAAATAATATGATGATTGTTATTTTGTAAGTGTGCACTCACTTATAAGTATTACTTATATGAGTCTAGTCACATAACATTTCATAAGATGTATGACATACACAAAACATCCTTATAAAGACAATCATCTTAACAGTTTTCCAAACTGTAAAGCATTCTTATTATTTTATTACAGTATTATGCAACTATGCTTTTTATACCAAACATATGTAGCCAGCAATCTTATGACATCTTGAATTCAGGATTAATAAGCAATAAAATGTTTAATCTAGAGAGAGAAAGTAGAGAGAGAAAGCAAGAGGAGGAGGATTAGAGAAAAGATAAGAATGAGATTAGAAGAAACTTGGAAGACACACCTCATAAATAAGGAGGTGGTGGGGTATTTATACCCATTTACAAGAATGAGCATGGAGCTCTTGTTTCTTAGCTTTTAGCTATTTGTATGGTTGTGACTTTTTTTTAGTCATGAGCTTTTTTGCACTACATATTACAAATATATTTCTCTATTTATTACACGTCTTTTATCTTAATAAGATCTTCACTTTTATCAATCCGAACTATCATTCCCATAGACGTTATGGAGATCTCTCTTTGATTGCATTAATGATCATCATTTTCTTATTCGTAACAATCTCCCCCTAAAGGATGATCATTGAGATCTCTCTTGCAATTTTGATCTTTGAACTTTAATGCTTGTTTATCTTGAGTCTTATTGTGTAATAGTGGTCTTGTTCCAATCATGCTCTGGTGATCTTGATCTTGATCTTTCCATTATCCTTTTTTCCTTTGCCTTTGAGATCTTTCCATATCATCAATATTTACCGTGAATCCATCTTGATTTATCTTTTGAAGCTTCTAACCAACATACTCATACTTTCTTGACAACTTACAATCTTCCTCATGTAGAAATTTTGTCTTGATCAATAACTTGATGATCTGAAGAAGTGAGTTCTTTGATTTATCAGAGTTGCAGAAGTGTATCTTTGAACTTTGAGTATGAGATATGAAGGAATGAATATGATGGTGTTCTTGCTTCTGAAATTCTTGTTTCTGAAAGGTAGAGATGTTGTTGATGTTGTTGTACATAAATGTATCTTCCCTCAATTGCTTCCCCTAAAATAAACAACCATTTGTATGCACATACTTCACATAAACAACTCATAGAAGATATAAACTATAACCTCCAAGTCAATTAAGTCCCGAATGTTGTATACACTAAAGTTAATTAAGTCCCAGATGTACACATTTCTTCCCCCCAGTTGTTGCACTATGTTGTATACACCAAAGTCAATTAAGTCCCGGATGTAAACATTTCTTCCCTCTAATTGTTGGATGACCATCAAACATAATCAAAATCTTGTTACGCCTGAATATTCGATAGTGAAGTCATGTGTGAAGTGCAGTCTAAGCATGAGAGACAACTACTAACTTCAATTCCAACAATCTCCCCTTATCATTATTATGACATCATAAGTAACCTTGGTAATCTAACACTTCACTTGAATGAATCAACGAAATGTTGTTTGTGTTTTTCAAAAACAAATTTCAGAAAAACACGATAACTACTAGATCACTTAGATTACTCGTTAATACTAATTGAATCATTAAACAATCATTATCAAATTAGTGACCTACGTTCAGCGTTGGCTTGATGTTAGCACTGGTAGGATTTCCATTCAATCATTGTGAAATACTTAATTTAAGTATCACTCTTGAATGTTCCAGCAATGTCACTAAGACATGCACTGTCACATAGACATATAAGCGACTCTTGTACTTTTTGTATCTTTGATGTTTAATACAAATGTACTTTTGTGTCCTATGTGAAATTTATGATTTGATCTCTTTTTGGCTCTAGACTCAATGAGTGTTTTTTGGTTTTAGTGATCAAAGGCTGGAGCAGACTGTCACCTTTTTAATATCAACAATCTTAGAGTGAGATGTCAATAGATTATGCGTTTAATCTCCGTGACAATGAAACAAGAATTCTTTTAAGAGAATCTTGAGTGGCTAGGAAGGGTTGTGCATTGCATCACTGGGTCCATGATGTCTTTCTTCAATACCAAATATCACCTTTGTGATATTCGATAGATTATGTATTGACCTAGTTTCTGCCTAATGTTTGTGGAGGGCTTATTTCTTTTCACCCTTTGCACTTCATTTCTTTTTCATTCTTCAACCCCTTTAATGTCCACCAAGACGTCATTACTATCATTATGTTGTGATTGTTCCAATGATAGCTCATGCCTTAGCTGACATTATTCCCATTCACATTCAACTCAATCATTCCTAAAGACTTCTATTCTATCTATGAAATGTCCCTGGGTAGATCCCTTCGGTTCTGGTTAGATCATGGTATAATACTTAACCTTACCACCTTATTTCTTCTTTGATCATCATGAGGTAGTTGGTTGATGAGTATTAAGATCGAAACCATAAAACCATTTAAAAATCAATCAAAGTGTTTGATATAAATCAAAACATTTAACACTTTGAAAGTTTTACTTTTGAGAAATACTCCCCCTATACATGTGCATCAATATTCAAAATTATTCAAAATTATTTTGCACATGGAGGAAAGAGTTGATTGCACTTTGAGTCTTTTAGATCACTTTGTTATTCCACACACTTAAGCATTTATCTTTCTTGATCACATTTTAATCCAATTTTCTCCCCCTAAAAAATAGCATACCATAAGATATTTTTGGTATCAATGGATTAAAATAGCTATATGAGATTTTGAAAACACATAGGAGAAAACGGATATAGCATGATTATGATTTGGAACCTTTCTGAATGTTCTAAACAAATTTGAAAACCTAGTTGTGTCAAAGTATGTCGATATAAAAAATGTATGGTCAGTAGATTGCTCACTCCTCATCCTGTTAATTTTAGGAAACGGTCGTAACCGGACATAATCTTCACCATTTGCACGCTTATCGATATAAACACACTTGACAACAACTACTTTTAAATCGATTATTATTCATTTGTGCAGAACATTTTCCTTTATACTCCCCCTCAATAATAAAACACTTCCGAATTTTCAAAGTATCGAGAGAAGGGAGTGTTGAACACACAATTTTTGAAAGATTTTGAAAAATCTTTTTGATAAAATCTTGAAAAATTGTGTTCAACATTTTCAAAAGCATTTACTTGAGCTAAACTCAAGTCCGAGAAGGTGAAAGCTTCTCGTTGTTAGGATAAATGCACAAAAATGTACACTTTCCTTTATTTGAAGAACGAGTCCTAAGCTGACATTTACTTAGAAGTCGTATGTCCCGAGCACACTTTTTGAAAAGATGTTGATAAAAAATTGCTCGGGACAAAGAAGATTTCTCTTCTTTTAAAGATAAAGCGCACTGAAACGTACACTTTTCTTTTATTTGAAAACCGGGTTGTTATCTGAAATTTAATAACAAGCCATCGACGTCGAATTTAGACAACAGCCTTTGGAACCCATTTAAGCACGGTGCTAACGGGTTTGCCAAGTTTTGAAAACCATTTTGAAGTTGTGTCAATTCGATGTAAAGATGTTATGTTCCAACGAGGGCTTGAAACTGGTGTTTCATTTGAAAACAGCTCTCGTGGAATCAACGGAGATTTAAAATTCCTCTTGATTTTCCATTGATTTTTGAAACTCGGTGTTTCATGTAGAGTTTTAAATCTTGTTGTTGAAGAAAATTTCCATTGATTGTTACCATTTGATGTATCATTCTGGAAATTCGTTTTTGAAGCGTTTGAAAATCTTCCATTGTTTTTGTTTTTCAAAGACAAGTCATTCTTGTTTTGCATTGAAAGCATTTCTGATTTGGAATATTTGAAAGATTTCAAATGACTTTGCTTTGGTCTCCAGCACTGTTTTACTGTGTAAAACGAGAGTGAGGAGTAAACAAAAACTGATTGTTATCTTTTAAAGTACTTGTCTTAAAAATCTCTTTGCGAAGGAGATGCTTCACAAAGTTTGAGTTTCCTTTATTTGCTCCCACTCGTTTTACTGGAGTAAACAAAAGTGTGATGTTTCAATAGATTGTTTTTGTATTTGAAGCTCTTGCTTAATACCCTTTCTGAGGAATAAGGTTTATAATATTGAGATTTTTTTTAGGAAAACTTCCTATCTTTTTGTAAAGTAATAGGTGTAACTGTGAATCCCTTTTTGAAAATGGTTTTGAGGATTCACCAGTGTGAACCTTTGCTGAAACACTTTCTCTAGGTTTTAAAGATTTTGAAACATTGATGTTCCATTTTTTCGATTAAGAGAATCAAACTTTACTTTTAAAGCATTATACGAAGTTCTCAACTCATGAAATTCTTTTTGACAAGAACGGATATCTTGTGATGCCAATTTTGATTCCAAATATGCAATTCGTTTGAAAAACTGATCTTTTTCATTTTTAGGCAAAGACTGTGCAGTGACTGGTTTTGACAAACTCTTTTGCATATCAACTTTGGGAGTAAACCATGATTTTTAAATTTAAGAGTTTATCAAGAATTTATCAGCTGGTGGTTTTCCAAAAATTGAATGTTTATCAAACTTAGTTTTCACAGACTTTCCTTTTAGATTTTCCAATTGAGTTCTCAAATGATTAATTTCTTTCAAAAATTGATCCTTTTCAGCTTTAAAATCATTAACCTTACGAGCCAATTGTCGTTCAAGAACAAGTTTCGTTTTTCAAGTTTTTCAAGTTTTTCAAAATACGCCTCAAATTTAGCAGTTCTGTTGGACAATTCAAGCTTGACAGCATTAAAATCTTTTGTTTGTTGAGTTAAAACCTTTTCCAGCTCATCAATCTTTATTTTAAAAACACTTGTTTTGTTTTCAAAAAGATTCTGTTTCTCCTCCGGTGCCTTTTTAAGTTCAGAAATATTACAATCAACATTTGAACTTACAAAGGAATCAAAGTGATTCTTTTTGAAAAATTCAATCTTTTCCAAAATATCATTGAACTTTATTTCAGCAAATTCAGACAATTGAGACTTCAGATTTTCTGCCTCGTTTTGTGTTACATTTGAAGTTTTTGTTTGAACCCGCGACTTTTTGATTGAATCAAACAAGTTTTTGTATGTCATCTTAAGTGTTCATTCTCTTTAAGCAATGAAGCCACTCGATGTTCCAACTCAATGTTTTTAGTTTCAATCTCATCAAAATTGTCACTTAACTCTTTGACTCTTCCATTGATTTATCTCATACCCTTTTGAACATTGAACGATTCAAACAAATCTTTATAAGTTGTTTCAAATGAGCTTCTCGAGTTGTAAACGATGCCATTAAAATTCTTATTTTCTGTTAGCAATGTTTTTAAGAATTATTTTCTCGAGACATTGTGTTGAAGTTGCCGATTTCAATGCATATTCTCTTTGCCTCAAAATATTTGCACATCTTTTTCCAATTCAACAATCTTTTTGACAATCCCTGTTGTGACTTCAAATGCATCATTACAAAAACTGTACAGCTCGTTTTACTCTCATTTGAACATCTGTGACTCTTTTCAAATTCTTTCAATTTCATCATGTAATCCTTATTCCTTTATTTCCACACAAGAAGTTATGAACAAGATTCTTGATATCATTCAGCTTAAGGATCTTCCATGAGTCGATTTTTAAAAGCTCATTATGTTTGAAAGTTTCAATCAAGATCATTTTCCACTGAATACTAAAATCATTCTTTAATTTCTTTTACTCCATTCTTTTTAAATCGATTCTGAAAGAGTATAAAATAGAAATACAACTTTTGAACAATTGGAATCATGTCTTTTTCATCTCTTTTACAATTCTTTTGATTAACTTAAAACACGTTTGGAAAATCGTTTTCCATTTCATTAAATCACAACATTGATTTGCAGATAGGCATTGATGCACTGCTTGGTTTTGTCTTAGAAGATGATTCTTCAGTGATAGGATATGATGAAAACATATGTTTGTTCAGAGGAAGTTCTTTTTGAGGAACAAAATTGTCATAAAGTTTATTCAATTTTCCGTAATCAATTGGTTAAATCTTTAACTCTTGAACTTTTTCATCTTTTTGAAACTCATTCATTTTTAATTTACTCTTTTCAGCATCCTCAAGTGTTTCTTCAGAATCAAACACATGCAGTTGTTGATTTTTATCACAAAGTTCATAAGCACGATACAATTAGGAATTTTAGCATAAGCTGTGAAAGACATAGAGGACCGTATATCCCAATCCTGACTTATGTAAGTTGTCCCGAAAAGTTTTTGTTCATTTGTAAGCAACCAAAGTGTTTCAGTTGATTTGCCCATTTTACAAACAATGTTTTCAAGATCTTTGATTTTAGCTTGTAACTGAAGAATATCATCAAGATATTTTTCCTCTTTGTTACGCTGTGTTTGATTGAAAATCGTTTGTGTCTTTTGATATTCCTCTTTTTGTCTTTTATAATCTTTGACATCTAACTCTAATTTATCTCGTTGTTTTTCTAGATCTCGAATGATATCTCGATCACGAACAAATTGAGACTGAGCTTGTTTATTATAACGTTTTGCCCGTTCATCAGCCTCAAGAATTCATTGAAGTATATTTATTTTTCCTGGTTAATTCTTCCTAAACTGAAACCTTTTTTTTACAAACTCAAGACTGACTAGTCTAAAGTCGTGTTTTGTTGTTCGACTTTTTGAGAAAATATGTTGTTTTTCTGCTCATGAGCCAAGCGTATTATTTTCCTGTTCTTTAAACTTTGCCAAACATAAAGATCTATTTGTTTCAGCCCAAGTTAAATCAATATCAATATGTTCGGTTGGCAAAAATTCCAGCCCAAATTGAAAATGCCCAACAACTTATTAAAATTTGGATAAGCTCAATGCAAATGTGTGACCAAAATTTTTGGTATACACACCTTAGGCCCAAATATACAAACCCTAGTACACACAATATAAGAGTAGTACACTTTCTAACCCTAAAACACACTCACAATATAACTCACTCTCACACATACAAACCGGACACCGCTCTTTTTATTTATCTCTCGCTTACACACTTTAAAAAAATTCAACTCTAGATCTCAAACACACGCCTCACTTCTTACAATACACAAACACAAATACGAATGAAGACACAAATTTTATCCAAACACAACATCTTTAAGATCACAAAGGTAGGTTGATTTATGGTTTCTTGTTTTTCTTTTTGTTTTTCGTTACAAATCGAAACAAAAAAAATATAAACCCGTGTTCTTTGTCTTTCTTTTGTTTTTTGAAAATTTAACAAGAAGCATTGCTTCTAAAAGATCGATCTATGATGATAACGCTCAACCCTCAAGAATCTTTATGATTTGTTTACAAGATTGAGCAAAATCTGAGATTATTTATTTTTGATCTTGATGTTGTTTGTTTTTCATTTTTGATTACTTGATTTTCGTGTTATAGATCAAAACAAAAAGAGACAAGAACACTTTTGTTCTTGGTTTTTATTTTGAGGGTTTCGAAAATCAAAGAAGAAGTGAAAGCTTAAAAAAAATCTATGAAGAAATTTATTTTCGTGTTTTAAAATATTGGATGATTAAAAACACGAATCAAGAAGAATCTGAGATCACCGATCTATTTTTGTTTGTTTCTTTCTAGTTTTTGTTCTTTCAGTAAATCGAAAAAAAATGGACATCAACACTCTTGATCTTTTCTTTGATTTATGATTTTCGAAAAGTAATCAAGAAGTTTAAGCTTCACAAATTCGTTCTTGTTGTTGTTGTTTTTCTTTGAATAACGAAACAAAAGAAATTGATTGAGACTTTATAGTTTTGATCTTTTCTTTTATTTTCGAATATTGACAAGAAGGTTTATCCTTTAAAACCTAGATCTATGATGAATGGCTTTTCGTTATATGAAAATCTTTTAGATTTTTAAATTTCGAAAAAAGATACGAATCAAACCAAACTGAGATCAAGAAGGGATTTAGGTTAGATGTTGTTGAATTTTCTTCCGAGTTTAGATTCCGAGTTTTGTTTCAGAGTGTGGTTCCGAAAATGATTATCATAATTAGATCAGTGATGAATGATTTCTTTTGTGTATTAGATCTTTTATGATCTATGAATCTATTCTTATACACACAAAGAACAAATTGAGATCTAGCTTATCTTTCATTCTCTTTCAAAACTGAGTCTGAAAAATGTGTCGATAAAATTCAGTCTTTGTCGAAATTAAGTCTTATTTCTTTGTGTTTAAACTTGGTAAAAAACTTTTGATATGACTGAAAATAGATCTGGATACACTTTCGAGTTTGGCCAGTTTGACCAAAAGTCAAACTTTTGATTTTGAAAGTTAAAAATCGATAAAATCAGTTAGTGACCCGAGCTTGACCAGTCAACGTTTTTGTAACAAACTTTTCCCGAGTTTGACCAGTCAAACTTCCGAATTTGACTTAAAAGCTGAAATAAGCTAGATTTGTACTAGTTGATGCCTCGACCTTACGATAAAACCGTAAAAAGTCAATTTCGGTTGCATAAAACACAACCGAAATTAGCACAAGTCGCACAAATAAGCTCTAAAAATTGAATAAGCACATGAATGAAACTGATTTTAACTTTTTGACCAGAATTTAAGCACGAAAAATAGCTGAAAATCAGAATAAGCTCACGAAAAATCAAAATAAGCACAGCAGATACACAATACCGAATAAGCTCAAATAAACTCAAATTAAGCTTGAAATAAGCTGCTAGAATGAGCTGACAGAATAAGCAGTTCGAATAAGCTCTCCTAAACAACACTAAATCGCTCCCTGCAACTCTGATGCCACTTGTGAGGTCTTGAATTCAGGATCAATAAGCAATAAAGTGTTTAATCTAGAAAGAGAAAGTAGAGAGAGAAAGAGGGAGGAGGAGGATTAGAGAAAAGATACGAATGAGATTAGAAGAAACTTAGAAGACACGCCTTACAAATAAGGAGGTGGTGGGGTATTTATACCTATTTACAAGAATGAGCATGAAGCTCTTGTTTCTTAGATTTTAGCTATTTGTTGGGTCTCGTGACTTTATTTTAGTCACGAGCCTTTCACCTAACCTATTACACAATATTATTTCTCTATTTATTACAAGACTTTTATCTCAATAAAATCGTCACTTTTATCAATCCTAACAAATGTTATCATATCTGATGAAAAACTTGCTTCTACAAAGATTGAGTATCATCTCAATTAAAACAAGCACTAGTGTATACAACCAACACTACGCCAAACCACCATAAATCTTGAACACTTCTTTAATAATGTTTGGATATCATACAAACCCAAGATTTGTTGATCATAATGATCTTACTATGATTACCATAATGTATATCCATAGTATCTTCATTATTAATTCTAGGAATGAATTCCTAATTTAAACATTAATCAGAATTTTCCTTCTAATATATTTCAATCAAATTCCAATATTGTCAAATCATCTTACACTCATGCAAATGATATAACTAATCTCATACACAATATGAAGTCCATAATGAATCCTTTGGTGGGACTTAAGGCCTTCATTCATGTGTTCAATTTCACCAAGTGAGATATATCATTCGAGTTACACTCAATGAAATTTCATATTGTACTCGGACTTAATTCACCACATATGTTTAATGTATCAGACATATTATTCCAAGGTTTCATATTTTATTTCCTAAAATTCTTACAAGAAACTTTATTTCAATCTAAGTGATAAAATCTTATTTGGATAAATAAATTGTTTCTAATTATGTTCAATAACATAATCTATTTTAGAAAAGTAAAAACAAATTTACTCACACTAGCTTTGAGATGTACTCATGAGCTATCTTTATAATTAAAAAATCAAATCCAACAAGTGATTTATTTAACAATTAAACTTAAGATTATGCTCATTAGATGCGTGCTTTTAATCCGTACCTGGATTCTAGTATTTTTGTATACTTTCTAAAGATTATATTGGATCCATAAAACTTTATTTGATTACATATCATCCTCGCAAGGTAATCATTTAATAAGGAGTTCTTGAAATCTAATTTTGTCCTATTTCTTTCCAAGAAAACAAGTATGACAATCAAATCATCTTTATATATTTAAAGTTTGTAAATAAGAAAGTTTTAATCATAGTCAATTACTTGATTATGAGTAAACACTTATGTCATTTGATGTGCAATAAATATGTATACAAAATATTGTCCCTATGAGTCTTCTTTAAAAGAAACCCATTTAAACCTTATCATCAAATCGATAGGTTAAAGATAAAACAAATTCCAAGAATATGATTATCTCTTTTTGGACAACATCTCTTCATTCATAGTCTTTGAGTCATTCATTACATCTAATATCTAATAATGCGTCTCTTATGGTTAGTAGGTTCATTGTGATCCTCTAACTCATAATCCTCACTATTGATATAGAAAACATACCATGAGGTATCCTTGCGGATCTATGAATGTGAGTAACATCATTCTAAGGTTCATTATTTTCATGCCTTGCCTTAGTATGACATTCGCTAGTGCGTATAGAAGGTTTTTGTATCTTCTTCTTAAATTAATTCAAGACCTACAAAACTCCCACTCGCTTTTAGAAAAGTGAGACTCCTACTCGCTTCTTGTACATTTAAGACTTATTCAAATGACTCAGCATGACGAGCAACAAAAACTTTTTTCTCGTGTGGGTTGTAGAAATGGTATCCCATCATTTCTTTTGGGTATCCATCAAAATACACTTAACAGTTCTAGGCATTTGTCAATAATAATCTCCAAGAGATTTTTACCAAATTTAGATCTTCAATCAAGACACAATGAGATTCACCTCATATTATTACTAGAATAATGTCTTAATTAACCTTCTAGGTTGGAGTCTAATTAGGTATATCCATGACATACTCAAATATCTAACCTTGATATCTGTAGGAGTTAAATAAGTTAAGGTCATCACGAATCAAAACAATATCAATATCAAGTTTGATTTCCCTTGTTGGACATACCATAAAAAGGTGGTATTCGAATAAGATTGATCTTATACTTTATGGCTTTTCCTATTTACCAACTTAAGTTAAAAGCATAATGGTATCAGTAGTATTATTAAGCCAGTCACATCCTTTTATAAGTCTTTAAGCAAGTCAATGCATTAATGTGTATGTACTAACAAGTAGACATAAACATCTAATATATTACTATTCGTTATAAGTCTTTGACCAAGTCAATGACTTCATGTACATGTCTTAAACAAGAAGACATAACAAGTTAACTTTTTTACTTTACGTTATAAGTCTTTTTCACAAGTAAAGGACTTATTGTACATGTATTTAACAAGAAGACATAACAATTGTTAAACTAAAGTAAAAATGAGCACCAATTAATGGCCTCAATAGTAATTTTAAGTTAATCTCAAATTCTATGTTTATGATTTCCAAGAGAACATAATCATGTAGCTTACCTTTTTATCTTGACACATTTTCTTAATAGGGATATATACATTAAATGTGTAGAAGTCCTAGTAGAGTAATAGTTTCCTTACTTTGCAGTCAAGAGAAAACGTGAGTCGTATTGTTCTAAGTTGTTCCTTGCACACAATAAAGATTTCTCCCACTTGTGCAGTGTACAACTTCTTTGCATAAAACAACATCACACTAGATAGCTTATTTGTATTGACAATATGGCAGTGTCAAGCTTATAGCTAGTGTATATAGAACTCCATTTATTAATAAGTAATCATGCATAACTATCAAAGATAACATTAAACGGAAGTGACATCTTAAAGGCAACAAGTTATCAAAGATAATATACAGTGATTCTTACTAAAAGAAGATGTTTCACACTTTGGAAAGTAATTTATTATTTCAAGCCAAGCCATGAATAAAGTAGGATGCTTATGAGGTAAACAGCTCATAACTCCCACTGAATTTGACAACATTACAAGTTTGTTATTTTCATTTATAAAATGCACTACTCCCACTCGATCTGACAACATTATGAGCGTTTCTTCACTAGTGAAAGTAATTTGCAATTTATCTTTCCATTTATTGAATGTATCATTATTGCTAATGTGTTTAGATATTCAAGGAAGTGTGTTCAAGTTCTAACTGTCTCATCTATTCTATTAACTTGAAAAATTAGCATGCAATTCCTCCTTTATCCGCTCTTTATATTTAGGGTGTGTAACGTCTCTTACTGGTTTTATGGAAACAACTATAGACACGAGATCTCTAGTTATTGCCTTTTCCAGTATTGTGGTGACATTTTTGTGTTCTAATCAAACCTCATAAATATGTCTTGTTTACAACAAGATATTTTTAATCTTGATAGCTATAGACACAGGTTCTGTAGTTATCCAAGTTTCTTATTATGATTCAAATATTTCAAAACCAAATAAGGATATTGAAGCAATCTTGAAAGAATAAGAAGTCCAATTTACATAACATGTAAGTTTGGTATGAGTTCGAATAGAATTTAGGATAATTCTTTCATTCCTATTATAACTTTTTCCATAAGTAAAAAGTATAGGAAATAGTCTAGCTGTTCCATTAGGAAAATTAGACACAGTTTGTCTTCCATAAGTAAGAACAAACTTTTGTTTATGGTATCATTGCATTAATACATTAAAAGAACTTGCAATGTTCTTTTTCAGTATTTTCAATAATTAATATCTTATAAAATTAACTACCCATGTTTATACGTAAATAAACAATTAATTTTATCAAGAGTCTAAGATCCAACTTTGATGTTGTACCATTAATGCAGTTGATCTACTAGAAATGGTATAACTCAAAAAGGTAACCATCGTCTAATAATTACCAACATGTGCAACTCTTAGCTTGTATGGGGCACAAGGCATCATAATCTAGAATTACAATGTCAAGTAGCATGTTTAACCCCATCTATTGCCTCGGGTTGACGTTCTGAATGACACACTCGATTTAAGTCGTCCAATATAAAATCAGTAATTTTATAGTCTCAGGTCTGACCATACGATTGTTATATTACCTTGTTTGTAAAATTTACCTAAAACTGTTTTAAAGTAAAAATTACAACTTAAGTGATTTCATACTTGGATTGCAATTGACTTATTTTTAGGGTAGAGTTTTGATAAAATTAAGTTACCAAAGTTTATGTATAAGGAAGCATGCATACAACCTTATGACACTAGTTATTTTAAAACATTTCTATTTTAGTTTTAAAAATTTCTATGAATAGAAATCCCTACATTTTATAAATCACATGCTATTTATAAACTTAGGGTTGCCATGTTTACAATATTTCCAAGTATAAGTAACATTACTACGGATAAGGTTAAATCCCCATGAGATATAATCAAATCCTAGATAGATACCAAACAGGATTTATTCCATCTTTAGTAATTATTACGACATACCATAAGTATTGTTAAAATGTTTATGTAAAATTTGTGTATTCTTGAGTTATTCCATAGCGGGTTCCCTTGCGGAAACCACTAAACCTATGCGTTATAGATCGTGGCAAAAAGATTACAAAATTTACGTATATAGTCCATGATTTAGCAAAGTGTACATATCAATATATGGTACAATAAGCATTTTAATCATGTACTTTTAGTCCATATTAATTTCGAAAAATCGTTTTTGCATAATTATATAAAAGAAAACACGCCATATATAAAACATGCAAAACATATTTACCAAATTTAATCATACTAAAGAAGAATCACCTACGCAATTAAAGCATTTAATTAAACAAAGGTCTTCCCTACTTTTGCAATTAAACAAATAATTCACGTAAAATTCTCATGCATACATATATTCACACGCATGTATATATATATATATATATATATATATATATATAGGTTTAATAACCATGGCTTACATGCATGTAATCCATGCTTGACAATTTATGGCAAGATAAATGAGCTACAAATATATATATAAAATCTAAAACGTAAATATTTATGAAATAAGCGAATTAGAAAACATGTCAAATATATTCATATATATTATTTCCTTACTTATGTGACCAATTAAAGCAATATTATTTCTCTAAATAGTTTCCTAAAATAATTTTCACATAAAAAGGAAACAAATAATACATATGGGGCGACATATTTACGTTTTTTTATGTAATTACTACGCTATATGAGATGGCTCGTGATGCCACTGTTGGAATTGGTTAATCATTAATCCTAATATTACACTAATATTCTATGATCTATGCAGCGGGTATAGATCACATATAGCACAAATAATTAACCATAAAAAACATAAACATAAATAAAGGATACATACCTTTAGCAACCAAGCTAGTGATGAAACGCAAGCGTCTTCGTGTACACGCACGCGTGTTTAACTGTGCTTAACCAAAACCACTATAAGTTACTAAAATAAATAACCTCTACGTGTATCCACACTACACGTCAAACGATATCACCCGAATGCTAGTTATTAACCAACTAGCAATAGAACATAAGAATAATTAAAACCGAAAAACCCTAAAGGGTTTGTTTGGTTCGTTCGACCAAAGGGAGAAAAGAGAGAAGAATGGATGAGAATTATGAGTTCTAGGGTCCTCCTTATATAGTAGATGTATTTAAGGTTTACCTAAAATACATAACTTGTAGAAAAAGATAGCTCAAAACCCAATCCACCCTCCCCTTAGGCTAGATCCGATCGAAGTCAACCCAAACACCCCTTGGTGTTGACTTTTTAACTTCTCTAGTATTTATGGTTAATTACATTTAACTATTCATTAATTAAAAAGCCTTTATAGTTAATTATTCATTACGAACTAATTAACGACCATTAGTATTCTTTCGTCAAATCATATATTAATATAAATAATAAATATATAATTATATTATTATAAACATCAATAGAATGATATCTAAGTGTAAACGTGTGTGACCCCTGTAGGCTCACGTATTCCTAGCCGTATAAATATCCGTATGACATGAGCACAAACCAACAGCTCCCACTTGCGAATGTCATGGTCATAGAATATAACATACTAACATTGACAAATAGTCTAGCAACATCATCAATGCTCCCAGAATAAATACCATCCCCCCCACGTAGATATAGTATATTATTATAAACATAATTAGAATGATATTAAAGTGTGCCCCCCCCCCCCCTCCCCGGGGGTTATACACTACGGCACCGCCGCGTTTTGTTGACCCCGGTTTTGTGGCTCTCGTATAGACATATTCACTTGACCGTTCCCCTATTAATCCACTCCCCCCCACGCCTCCCCTATAATACCCCTTATTATTTTTTGACATTGAGCACCAAACCATAGTTTTACTTTGGTTTTAGGATATTTCCCCCCCCGATGTCGGACCATTAGAGGTATCGTTTTTGGATCGAATCCTCGTTGGACAATTTTTCGTCACTACCCTCCCTCTCTAGGTTGTCCCGACGATTCCCCCGCTCCCGTCTATTAACAATGAGCCTTAATTTTTTCCTCTATCCTCCTCCCCCCTGCCTCCCCTAGTTACTTTGGTTTTAGGCTTGAGACCTAAGGTATCTTTGATCAATGTTGACAATTTTGTCAACTTCTAAAGTTTCATCCTCAATGTGATTTTCTAAGTTTTTCTTTTTGGTAACCTTAATTGCTTCGTCTTCATCTAAGTCATCATCTAGCAAGGGTAATGATTTAGATGGTGGAGGAGTTTCATCGAATGTCACGTTGAGTGATTCTTTGATTTTCATGGTGTGTTTGTTTAGGATGATATAAGCTTTGCTATTTTGGGAGTATCCTAAGAAAACACATTCGTATGACTTTGGGTCAAACTTGGTGAGGTAATCTTTAGTGTTTAGGATAAAGCATTTGATTCCAAATATTTGAAGTAATCAAGAGTAGGTTTCCTACCTCTCAAGAGTTCATATGGTGCTTTTCCTAAGATGACTCTAATTAGGATTCGATTAAGGATGTAGGTTGAAGTATCTACGATGTTACACCAAAAATTTTATAGTAACGATTGTTCATTCAACATTGTTCTACTCATTTCTTGTAGAGTCCTATTTTTCCTTTCTACCATGCCATTTGATTGTGGAGTGCGTGGAGCTGAGAAGTTATGTGTAATACCGTTGGCATTACAAAACTCTCCAAATTGAAATTTATTATCAAATTCCCTACCGTGGTCCATCCTAATTGACATTATAAAATAACCTAGTTGGTTTTGTACTTTCTTACTAAAGATTTCAAATTGCTCGAAAGCCTTAGTTTTGGTTTTGAGAAATCTTGTCCATGTATACCTAGAATAGTCGTCCACTATTACTAAGGTGTAGAGGTTTCTTTCGTAACTCCGTACGGCGGATGGACCAAAGAGATCCATGTGAAAGAGTTCTAAGCATCTAGTCATTGAGACTATATTCTTAGATTTGTGACTAGCATGAGCTTGTTTTCTAATTTTTCAAGTATCATAAAAGTGTTGATCATACCTAAGCTTAGGTAAATTTCTAACTAGTTCCTTAGATGCCAATGATTGAATTAGACGCATATTTTCCTGACCTAATATCATATGCCACAAAGTAGAGTTTTCTACAATTGTTGTAAGACAAATTTTATCTTTCGGCTTCTTTTCTAATTTCATCTCATACAAGCTGCTTTTCCTAATGCCTCTACCTATGACTTTTTCATCCTTAGTAAGTTTGCTATCATGATCAAAGAATATTACTTTACATTTATTATCACATATTTGACCTACACTTAGCAAGTTAAATTTTAAATTATCTACATGCTCTACATTATCTATATTAAGAGAGTCATTAGATATCGTACCTTTGCCAATGATGTTACCGCGAAGATTGCTACAAAAAATGACATTACCTCCATTGTATTCCTTGTAGGTTGAGAAGAGCTTTTGGTTGCCCGTCATGTGTTTTAAGCATCCGCTATCTTTTATCCACTCGTCAGGCTCCAAATCGATCCCAAGGCATATCTATTTATATAACACAATAACTCAAACATTTGGTCCCCAATATCTCATGGGTCCAAAGTTGTTAGCATTAAGCATCCTTTGCATTTGTTACATTTGGTTAGGATATGGGAATGGAGGACACGTTCCCTATGGCATGTAACTTTGAGGTTGAAAGTTATTCCAAGTTATGAAAAAGCCATTTGGATGATTTTATCATACAAGATTTCTTTTTGGTTGTTGTGTTCTAGATCGAGAATAAGAATTATTAGATCTCCTAGGTGGTGGAGCTTTCGATCTAAAGCTTGGTTTGATAAATCCAACTCCAGGTTTAGAGAAGGTTTATAAAACCGTTTAACCTCGTCATCATTAGCAACGGGAATTTTAACATTATTAACTATTATATGTTTCGGTCTAGGACTCAAAATGGATTTTTGAAAAGAAACAAAATTTTCATTTTCTGACAAATAGTCTAGCGGTCCATGATTTGCTTTGTGGGCCGTTTGTACACTATGGGGGCCGCAATTAGCAGTCAGGGGGCCGCCACGAGAGGACATTTCATTTTGTGATTTCACAAATTCTGTTTTCTTAGTCTCGCTTGTTGATGCTTCAAATGAGTTAAACCCTAGACCTAATTTATCTTCGGAGGGTTTTTGAATACTAAGCATTTCATTTAGAGAGCTTGTACTCTTTTGAAATTAAGTTAGCTTTAGAGCTTCCTCTTTGAGTTTTTCGTTGTCAATTTTAAGTGTTTGACAAGTTATACATTTAAGATCAACTTCCTTGTTTCTCTCGAGGTTAGACAACTTTTCTTTTAACTCACTAATTTCATTTTCTAGACTATTAGTGATTATTTTTAGACTCATCTTACACAACCTATTATATTCACTATCTAAAATAATATCATCTATTGACGAGTTCTCATCACTAAAGTAAGAGGATTCGGAATGTACCTCGCTAGATGCATAGGCCATGAGACAAGTTTCATCTTTATCCTTTTCATCATATTCCTCACCGCTATCACTCCAAGAACCTCTTACAAAAGCCTTTTGGTTCTTGTCTCTCGGTGGTTTCGGACATTCTTCGATAAGATGATTCGGGTCTCCGCATCTAAAACATTTCCTATCACTTTTGCCGTTCTTGTCATCTCGGCTTCTTTGGAATGTCTTTTTGTCATTCCATGGTTGTCTCACGAACCTACCTCTTCTCTTGAAGAACTTCTTAAAGTCTCTAACCGCCATGGCGTACTCTTCATCTTCACTTCCGGAAGTAGAACTTTCTTCATCACTAAATTCCTTTTTAGCCTTTAAAGCAAGGGATTTCCTTTCTCCTTTAGCTTTGACTATTTCGAAATCTTTCTTGTTGATCATCTCATGAACTTTGAGGTTCCTGATAAGTTCATCAAGTGATAGTGATGTCAAGTTTTTTGACTCTTCGATCGATGTGACCTTTGCTCTTAATTTAGGATGTAGAGCCCTAAAAAAATTCCTAACGTAGTTTTTGCTAGAGTAACCTTCATTAAGAGCTTTTAGACTAGTAATAATAATATTAAATCTAGCAAAAGCACTATCTATAGATTTGTATTCAGAAATGACGAATTGTTCATATTGTTGTACCAAAAGGTCAATCTTGTTATCTTTGACCTGTCTATTACCTTGATGGGTGATTAACAAAGTTTTCTAAATTTCTTTTGCCGTATTACACATGAAATTTTTTTCATATTCTTTCCAAGGCAAAGCGTTGTAAATAACCATTTTAGCTTCGTTATTTTTCGCAAGTCTGTTTTTGAGATCATCGTTTTATTTTTGAAAGGGGACAACCTCATCTAATTTGATTTCTGGATTGTTTTGAATAGGTAGAAAATCACCCTCGGTAATAACATGTCAAAGATCAAGCTTTTGATTTCACATATGTTTCAAATCTATTTTTCCAATAAATAAAACTATCACTTTCGAAAAGTGGCGGTCTTTAAATAGATTGCCCTTCTAGATATTTGTCAAAATCCATAGATCGATCCAAGCTTAAAAATACAATATATTTTAAAAATCTTGAGTGACCTCGTCTTCTGATACCAACTGTGGAAACTAGAAGGGGGAGGTTGAATAGTTTACAGGTTAATTAACGTTTTAAAACATTGCTTGTAAAAATACTAGATAAGAGATAAGAGATATGAAGTGTAAATAAAAGATAAGAGATAAGAGATAGAACAATCAAATCATAACACTGAGATTTATATTTATTCGGCTACGAAACTCTTCTTTGCCCTACTCTACTCCCCAAGTATCCGACTCGAGATTTCACTATGTCAACAAGCTTCCTTTAGGCGGAGAAAACTATTACATGTCGTTAATCCCAATTTCCGACAATAAGCTAAATGTCGAGTCCTAATCTTATCTAGAACCAATCTACACCTTTACTAATGTGTTTTAAGGCCTAAAATACTAACCAACACACAATCAACAATTCCGGATTTATACATTATCAAGATCTACACAACTACACAAGAATAAAACAATAGAGGTTGGATCTTATAAGAAGATAGAAGAAGATCACTAATCTATAACACTTCGTTTCTTACCGAATATGAATGTTCTTCTCTTGCACTTGATAGAAGAAGGAGGAAGAAAAGATTGGATCACTTGAAACAATATTAATCAAGTTAATGATCAAAGAATTTTAGAGAGAGGTATGAGGTTTTAGAGAGAGAAAGAGATCTGAAAAATATGTGCAAAAAGGTCTGCCAAATGCCAGGGAATAGTGTAGTATTTATAGGCAAGGAGGATTAACGTCCATTATGGGCGGTCTCGGCGGCCCCAGATATATCTAGGGGCCATCCTACCTATTTGGGGGCCGCCCCTAGGTAGATGCTCCCATTTTTGTTATTTTGTGTGGAAGCTGTTTTTTGGTCCAGAGTTTTCTGTTTTGGAGGGAAAACCAGATTTGAAATTTAAATCCTTTAATAAAACATTTCTTTTAAATTAAAAACATTTTGTATATTTTACTTTTTAAAAAAATGTTATGTTACATTTATAAAAATGTAATGTTTAAGACATAAGGATTTAACTTTGATCACTAATCGTGTTTAATAATTTGTTTATACATACCTTAAGTGATTTATGTTGAAACGAAAGTTTACGACTAATAACGTCTATACGTTTATTTTTATAGTAGAATGTTTTTACATTTTGTCATCTTCAAAACATAGAGGAGTCAAAAAATATAAATAACGCTTTTAGATATTATTTGTATTAACAGATATAACTTCACTTCTGCTCTTCTTGATGAATTATAACCTTGGATTAGATAAACTTTAGAGCAAGTTCAACAAAAATCCCCAAAATCTTCTTCTAACTTCTTGATTCATTTTTTGTAGTTGATTTGTGTGTAATGTGTGTTGAAAACCATAAGAATATGCCTCTATTTATAGGCTAGGAAGCACATTTGGTTGTGGATTGAGGGATAGTGAAGAGTCTCTTCTTCAATGCATATGATTAATGGTTTTTATGTAACTGCAGGTCCAATTACGCTACACTTTATATAAAGTGCGTCGTACTTCATCCTAGCATTAATTTCTCTCTCCCCGATCTGAAGTACGCCGCACTTGGCACAATTTCATTTAATACTTCTTCTAGATTCTTCTCTTAACGACCGTGAAAGTATTTAATGGGTATCTTTTGCATTTTTAGTCCTTTTTGCATTCTTCGGTCCTGAAACAACTATTATACAAATAAGTATCTAAACACATGATATTTAATATATTTATATAGATAAATTACGTATTTATGAGGAATATTATATGTATAATTAGAGCGTTATCAATTTCGTATGTTATTTTTTATTATTGTAATTTGTATTTTTATTTTATATTAATAAAGTATTAGTTGTTTGAAAAAAATGAAAATAAATGGGTTTCAAAACTATAAGTTAATGCAAGTTACTTTGACAATCAGCAATTGTGGGTTAAGATATATTTATTAACTTGAACGTTTTATTCCAATCAAGCAAATTTTAGACTTTACGTATAACCGATAAGTTATTCCGCGTATAACGAGAAACATCTTTAAACGTATCCCGACTCAAGACTAAGTTTAGTCTACTTTTAACTAGTACGTTATCATCCTCATGAGCATGATTTACAAGTCATATGCATACGGCTTTACAAATTTTACGTAAGTCTTCAAAACTTGCATTATATTACACGCATGCATGCACAACATACTCAATACCCCCACCACCTTTGAGGTATTATCTCTACTAGTATTACCACTTTCAAAAATGTTTTCTCCTTCTGTTTACTTCTAGAAATCAGCCCCCCTCAAGTGGAATAACCAACTATTGCATTCTTGCTTAGTAAACCACCATTACCCTTTGTATACAAGCTCTTATACCTAGTAAACATGCAAAGTCCTCTCCTCTCCCTTTCCACCGTGAACGACACAAGGCACCTCCAAATGATTTGATCTATTGAGCTTAACACCATCATGTGACTCCTAAAACACCATTGGACATAACCTTAGATACACTTATAAAAGGAAGACCCATGTGACTATTTTTATTTCACACTTTCAAACTCACAACTCTCCCTCTAATCTCTCCTATATTCAGCGGATCTAAGGGCAAACAAGCAAGGGTTTTAAAGATGTACTTAAGGGGTTTACCAGAACTAGGGTTTGGTAAATCAAAACTTAGGGTTTTCTAAGGCTTTTGGGTAGTTCTTGTGCACTTCTTGACCTCCTAATCACCATCAATCCTTGTAAGCATCTCATATAACTTATTTTACATATACTTCACTTATTAAACATCATTTCATATCACATTTATAGATTTGTTGTGTTGAAAGTTGTTCTAAACTTAGTGTAATATACCTTAAATCGGCCTAGAAAATATGTCAACTTGTGAGCTTGTTTAGACCACTTTAAAAATTCTTTTGGAAAGTTTCTTTTTGCAACCTTGTAATATTAGGTCTTAAAAAGGTTTCTATACAATTTTATAAATTATAGAATTTTTTAGTATTTTCAAACAATTTTTACAAAACGGGTTGTCAAGCTTATGTTTTTGACTTTGAATCTTGCAATGACTAAATGACTGCCTTATTCTTTGAATCTGTGAAAGAAGCCATACAATTTAGAAAGGTAAAACATAGAACTAAGTGTGGGAGTTTGTTTTGAATCAATTGGTTAAGTATTGAATAAGATATGGCCATTAAAGTCGGGTGATTTTCTGGACATCCCACATAATTTTCTGCCTTGGTATGAAAAGTAATACTTGTTATTTCTAAGTGTTTTGCACATGTAAAGCTTTATAAAACTTCACTACAAGTTTATAGGGGTGATAAAACTTTATAAAACTCACATGCATATACCTCTTATCATATTGTACCTAAGGTGTCTTAATTATTTAGGTCGCGGTTTGGATTCGTTGTTCGTTGAACTTGCATAGTATTTTTCGTTGTATTACTTCATCGAGGTAAGTTTCATAGCCCTACGCTTACCTGATTTATACTCGTTTTGAAATACCTTGAGGTGAGAATACATTGCTCATTTTACTTATGGACATAAGTACTTAAACTTTTACGTATTACCTAAGTTACTATTGCCATGAAGTCCCCACTATCACGAGTCGTGAATTACTTTGTGTAAGCACGAATGTTGTGAATAGATATAATGGGGTTGACACCCCTGTTCAGGTTTGATAACTCTCATCGGTCAAACAGACACATTTTATTTGAGGAGTACTTGGGTGTTTAGGCAAAACATAGAATTCTAGGTGATCTTAGGTTAGACACCTACCGGGGCAAAAACTTGAAACAACGTAAATGTCGGTTAAGGCTTCGGTGTCATGAGCTCAGTGCAATAGTAATACTTTTCCGAATTATGTGTTACAATAATTACTTGAAATCATGTGGTCCACGTTATGTTTACTTTATTTAAACCTATGAACTCACCAAATTTATGTTGACCATTTTAACATGTATTCTCAGGTCCTAAATTGTATTATCTCATATTGACTTGGAGCATTTCACTTGAGTCTTTTACGGTTACCTCATCATGAAGATTTTATGGATTACTATAACGTTCGATGTGAACTTAAAACTTCTTTTATTTGTGTTGTAACAATACATGTCTTTGTTAAACCTCATTTATTCAATCGAACGTGTATATTTCAAATGACTCATATAGAGGGTTTGGTGAGGATTCTTTTATGCGGAGGGTGTAGTGAGGATTCTTGTAAGGATTTTTTTGGAGAGTTTAGTGTGAGGTTTAAGTGTATGTTTTGTAGAGGATTTTGTGTGAGGTTTTGGTTGTGGGGGTGTGGTTATACGAACTAGTTAATTCAAAAGTGTTTATCGAAGTGCTTCTCCCCTTTGAAAGTTGCAACATGAGTAGAAGTTTTTGAAGTAAACCCACTTTGATTGAATTTTGACCAATTCATGTGTGTGAATTTGACACACGACATATTCTTAGAACCATTTTTCCTCAAGTTTTTCAACTCAAGTTCGCACAATGGTACCAAGTTTTTCTTTGACTCTTTAAAAAATCAATTTTTGAAGGTTTTTGTGAAAGGTTTTGTTTGAGTTATTAGTGGCCAAATCATATTTGGATTATTGATATTAACCCACCCGCTCTGATACCCCTTGTTGGTCTCGAAATTCGGGTAAAAGATGCTTACGTTTGATGAGATACAAAACAAGTGTAACACCCCCAAAATCAGGACAACGCAGCGGAATGGTAACATTGGGGTGCTACTTCAGGGCACAAAACACAAGTCACGGAAAACGACCTCAAAAGAGACGTTTTAAGATAAATTTCACATTTGATATATTAAAATCAGAGTTTACAAAGGATCCCATTTATAATGCAACAGAAAAACATTTGTCAAAACGTTTTTCAAATAGTACTCAAGTTATTAAGCCTTCAAAAATATATATATCCGCGCGACTCGAATGCTCCCAATGCTCCACTAGCAAAATAGTAACCTGAAAATACATGCTAAAACGTCAACAATAATGTTGGTGAATTCATAGGTTTAAGTAAAAAGCCGTATTGAAATAATTTAAGAAATATTTCAGAAGAAAAGTAGCGTTACAACATTTAAAAGTGTTATTTCCGAAATCCATCCGAAATCCAAGTAGTGATTCAGTAAATCAAGAAGTATTTAAAAGTGGACCACAAGATCGAAGTAATGGTGGACTAAGTACATATTCCGAAGTCCAAAACAAGTAATGTAGACAAGAGAAACACATTCATCAAGTCTAAGTATATATTATTGCACTAAGCTCATGACACCGAAACCTTAACGTACTTCAATCAAGAGATTGGAATGCCCCATAAAAGTAGGATGTTCTGCCAAACATCCTGGAAAGTAATATCTCAAATGTTAAATGCACCTGATCAAACTAGTGACCCAAGGAAAGGTGGGGATTGTCAATCCCGATAGATCTATCCACAACACTCGCGCTCACGACACTAGCAACTGACGGTTCATGATAAAAAGGGGACTTAAGTGGCAGAGAAGGTACTTAGGCAATAATGTAATCAGGAAATAGCATACAGTTTAAAAACACTTGTGTCCGTAGTAAAACAATCATGTCTAAAATTCATGGTTTCAAATATAGGTATTCACGATCTCAAATCATGTAGCAAACAAATCGAGCTTTAGTAAAAATAGTCATGTAACGCTTATGTAGTAGAAATCAATAAGTTCACTTAGTAAAACGAGCATGTATTCCCCTCGCGGGTTTATAAAACATTGAAAAGATTGAAATGCGAGACTATGAACTCACAAAGTATTGAAAGGTAATTGTATTGTAGTAAAATATACAAGTTTGTAAACGAGCATGTATTCTCCCCCAAAACAGTTTAAAACAAGTAAAATAGGGGCTATGAAACTCACAAAGTATTGAAAGGTAATTATATTGTAGTAAAATATACAAGTTTGTAAACGAGCATGTATTCTCCCCCAAAACAGTTTAAAACAAGTAAAATAGGGGCTATGAAACTCACCTTGAGTGAATGGAAATCAACAAGTATTCACAATAGAAAAATGCGTCACGAAGGAATCCGAAGGCAACCTAATCCAATATAGGTCGTATAAGTACTAAACACTTTGATTATTTATAGGTCGTATAGCTCATCATACTATCGTTCGGGCTATCATAATTAAGAGGTCGTGTAGTGAACGTATGAGGAGCTAGGATAAAATAACATTTATAAAGTTTAAAAACAAGTAATAAATATTATTTAAGTGATTCCAAAATGTTTCGCAAAAATTTATAAAAAAAACGAACCAACACTATTCATCTCAGGAAATAGTGTCTAGTTTACAAAAATATACATCCGAAAAATTATAAAATCGACCAGTGTTTATATGTAAAATGCCGTTCCGAACAACTTTGTAGTTTTACATTTCGACTCAATCAGACCCGAAGGCCCTCGAAAATGAGCTTCAAGCGCGGCTGACCGTGCACTAGTTTTTCAGGTTGATATATATAATGTTTGAAAACTTGAAACGTCGTATCTACCGGTTTAACTCCGTTTTTGAAGTATGCTTCTTTCGAAGGACGTCTCGTAATATATTCCAAAATGTATCTATTGTGCACATAAATTTTATAAAATTAGTTTTAAAAAAGTTTAAAATTTACGTATAACTCGAAAACTATTGCATCTTCTTCGTTATAAATCTATTTTTCGATTTCCTTATCTTTGAGAATCATCATGATGGGTAGAATTTTTATTTTATAAAAATATAAAAATAATAAATGTTCTATTTACAACGAATTTTGGACAAAACTTGGTGTGACTTTGATAACTTCATTATCCATGTTAAAATTCTACATGGTGATTTAGTTATATAGAACATAGTAAAACACAGAAAAAAATGAATAAATAAAAGACATTAAAGTTTTTAGAATAACCTTAACGAGATATAGTGTGATGAACCAAAAGTAAACTAAACCCTTGTTTAGATATCAAACACAAAGCTTTACATTATGAAAACCCTATATTAGGTTATAAAAAACCTTAACTTACTTTCTTTGACTACAAAAACTTCACATGGTAACCATCTTTTGCAAACACATTCGTATATCTTAGAACTGAATGTGTGATGGCTTGAATATGTTGAAGAAAAATTTGTATGGTATTATGTACAGGGGGGTTTGTTTGCCGTGAGCAGAAGAGAGAAAAGAGAGGAAAATTTTGTGAAAAATTTTACTAAGTGTTTATGCAATGAAATCAGCTAGTATCATGGATATATAGGATAAGTATTGGTCAAAACTTTCTCAAGAAGGGTCAATGGTCAAAGGGGGGAAATTCGGTCAAGGGGACAATGGGAGGGTTTTAGGGATTCTTGCTTTCTTGCCTTGAGTCAAAGTAACAAACTAGCTAGGTTTTAATTGCAAGATAGATGTACATTGACCAAGTGTAAGATTTTTCTTATAAAACCTTGTATAAATTGCACTAATTTCTGCACATATATGCTATATATGATATATTTTTGTAACTTTTATGTATTGGGTATAAATGTGGGTATTTGTTGAAGCGTAGATAGATTTTAGTGGTTCGAGAATGTCTAATCGTATTAAATTGCGAAACGTAGCCAATTTATGTAACCGATAAAAATAAATATAAAAAGTTGATTATTACTTTCGTAAAAATAATATATTGCTTGCTTGACGAAAACTTTAATTCGTTTGGTGTCCGTTTACATTAATTGATAATTTATAGCTCACGCGATTTAACTTAACTATTATAATTAGAAGTAAATGCATAAAAAAAATTATTAATAAAATATATGACGTTGTAAATGACCTGAAAATACGGAATGTTACAACAAGTTTTACACAAGACCCATTTGACAACTAGTAGCACCATTTGTACTTTTCAATGTTTATAATTCTTATTAGAAATGAATCAAAGAATTACAATGGATAGTTGCGGAACACAATCCCGATTGAATGACAGATCAAACTCAGTGCCTTTGATGTTTTTTTGTAGCTCTGGTACTATTAACCATAAAATTCACAATGATAACCATGATCTGGAGGTCGGGGAGGCCAAAATAAGTAAGAAGCCATGAAAGAGTAGAGAGAGAAAGATGGAAATATGTGTGTTTTATTAAGAGAAAAAGGGAAAACACACACTTACAAATGAGACCTCACCCCTCCTTAAAAGTAAAGAGGGGATATATATAGCCCTTACACATCTAAACTATACAAGAATGACATTATTAGTCCTTGCATATGTGGCTATTATTAACTAATGTAATTATGTACATGTCGCTCACATTTTAAGGCTAACAATCTCCCCCCAATGTGAAGACATACGAAATTACTTATAATGTCCCTAACAAGTACAAATACAACAAAAATAAAGTCTTCGAATGCGCTTCTAGTGCTGAGGATGTCTTTTTTGTCCTTTGTCTTCATACATATACCCTAACTTGAATTCTCTTTGTCTTTGCTTGTTTTTGGAACAATGTAATAAGTATAAAATGGATTAACTTCCCACCAATTCATACAACATGTCTTGATAAGCTTTTTTCATAGACTTCTTTTTGACAAAGTTTTTGAATTAGACCCCCCCCCCAAACCAATAACTCTATCTTGAGCAGATTTGAAACTTTGATGAAACTTTTATGATCTTATATTTTTGTCATTTAAGTGCACAGTGTAATTTTGTAGAAGAAGAATTAAACCACACCAAATACTGTTGCTTTCTTGTCATTAGGTCTTGGTGAGAATGCATTTGGAGGAACATGCAAGAAATCAACATCAAATCTTCTCACGTATGCAGAATACTTCATACAAACTAATCAAATGAAGTAGAAACCATAATACCCAGCACGAATCTATAAAACTAATATCTTCATTCACCCGTAAAACCACACCACGTACACTATTCTTCCCCCATGATGGTTACGATATCTCAAAAGCATCATTGTCGTATACGCTCATATACTCGAGATGATCATGTCTTAAGCAAAAATCTTGAAAAGTTTTAAACGTTCTTGAGGAACTTTGAAAATTTTGCTAAGATTGTGAAGTACCATTGTCGTTCAATAGCCTAAATATATCCCGTAAGAATTGACTGTTGATTACATCTCCACTCCTTTAATCCCTTTGACTAGCTTTGGCAACCTCAATTTTGTCGGCTCTTTATAGTAACTACTGATGAAGTAAACCCGCTATACTAAAACCTGAAATTAAAGTACAATCCCTCAAATATGTGACTTAATCATGCACTGTAGTGATTAAAGAACACTATCCACATCTGAATCTGCGTGTGACACTAAGCACTACAACATAACTCTTTTAAGTGATAGTTATACACTGTGAGTACTACAATGTAACTCCTCACATCAGGTATAACTAGATAGTTCATGTCTTAACCATAATCCATAAATGCCCAAATAAGTCATCTTCGCTGAGGAGATAGAAAGAATATAAGGCAAAATAAGTACACGCCTTCGTGAAATGACACTTTAATCTCAAATAAGTGACAACAAATCAACCTCGTAGTCACTTTGTCATTCAAGTATCCGAATACTAGTCGTTTGACATTTAAGTGAATCATGTTGTGTTTGTTTCTATATAGTTGTTGAAGTGATTAAGTGATTATGTGTTTTAAATGAAGCGAATTAGGTTTTTAGAATCCTAACTCACTTGTTTTTTAGTAAACTCGCATGATTTTGAGTCTAAACGCGCATAAATCAGTAACTCGCAAGATTTAAACTTGCAAGATACAAACTCGCATGATTTTGAGTCCAAACTCGCATAACTCGGAAACTCTGATGTTTTAAACTCGCAGGAACTAAACTCGCATGATTTTGAGTCAAAACTCGCATGATTAGGGTATTTAAACTCGCTAAATGGAAACTCGCATGATTTCCAGCACCACTAACTCACACGTTTTTTGAAAATTTTATAACACGAAAAACTCATAAAAATCCCTCCTTTAAACATTTTTAATCCGTTTCTTTTGCAAATCTAAGTTATATAACATTGTATCTTTTATAAAAATCCAATCTTCATGGTTTTTAAACAGAAAAAGATGATTTTTAATCCAATTTGTGTCTAACTTGCAAGAAAAAACGGTACTACTTATTTTGAACAAACACGAAACATCCTTGAGGAGCTCTAGTACCAATTGTTAACCATAAAATTCACAATGATAACCATGATTCAGAGGTCGGGAGGCCAAAATAAGTAAGAAACCATAAGAGAGAGTAGAGAGAGAAAGATGAAAAGATGTACGTTTTATTAAGAGATAAAGGGAAACGCACACTTACAAATGAGACCTCACCCCTCATTAGAAGTAAGGAGGGGGTATATATAGCCCTTACCTATCTAAACTATACAAGAATGACATTATTAGTCCTCCTATATGTGGCTATTATCAGCTAACGTAATTTCGTACATGTTGCTCACATTTGAAGGCTAATAAGTACTTTACTCTTGATACTGCATCAATGAGGTAAAGTGTTTCTTTAGGTTATCTTTGACGTCCTTGAATCTTGATGTTGACTGAGCTTTATACAATACTCCTTAATTTTTCATCAAGGGGTAAAACTACTTACTGATTCTTTAGTGAGTTACATATTCACTGATGCATGATTGAGTGAAATACTCATTGGTTCATTACTGAGTGAAATACTCACTGGTTCATTACTGAGTGACATACTCACTGGTTCTTCATTAAGTGACATACTCACTGATTCTCTTCAGTGAATAACTCAGGCTATTTTGTGTTCAAATATTATCAGAGACAATTGGTACAAATTTTTGGCCCAACACTTTGCACAATGCAATTTCTTCTCAAGTGGTCCATGAAGTGCATCGTTGTTCCTTATCATTTCGAATCGTCTTCTTTTGGCATCTTTTTGACGGCTTCTTCGTCGGGGTCGGCACTTCGATGTGATAGTCCTTACGAACGGTGTTAGGCATGGACTTCAAAAATTGAGGGGAATACAAAAGCGCGTCATCAACACTAAATTGAAGAATGTGAGACATAGGTTGGTTCGTATTTGGTTGTGATGAAGAACCACCAATATTAGGTTGTGACCCGTATGTGGTGTTGTATGGGTTATACATGCTTGGTGGGTATGAGTTGTACTTATTTTGTTGTAGATGTATGAATGGTGGGGTTTGGTAATGTTGTGGTTGGTATTGTTGGTTTTCGTAAAGAAACAATGATGGTCAGAAGTTCATTTGTTGGTTTGACTGTGGAGTGTTTTTGAGACGAAATGTTTTTTCAGGGGGAATGTTTCGGGTAGTGTTTCATTGTTGACGTTTTATTATTTCGGGGAGTGTTTTGTTAAGACATTTTGTAAATAAAATGGTAATGAGAGTAGAGTGTATATAATGTGAAATTATGTTTATAAATTTTGAAGTTTAGAAGATATATTTAAGTAATAAAATGACAATGGAGAATTTTTTTAAAGTGGTAGTGTCCGTTGAGTGAAAACCCCAATTTTTGCACACAAACTCCTAACAAACTTTCAAATTTGATATGATTAAGTCAAATATAAATTTCATTTCATAAATACCCATATCCTTTCCCTAAATCGCTAACAAGTTTTTCAAAATAGTGATAACTGATTAGCTTTATTAGGATCAGGAATCTCATCTCTATCAGATTCCGTCCTTTCGTCATCACTCTAATCATTATCATCACTATCATCATCATTATTATCAATATCATCTTCAAAGTCATCCTCATCATCACTATCTTCCCAAGACTCTTTATCACTTTCATAAGCATATTTAGGTACATCGGGAACCCCTGGTTTAGTACCAGTTCCTTCATCTATACCAGAAGTCTTTTGTTGTTGCTCATCAGGAACCTTTGATTGAGTGTCAACTCTATCACCTGAGCCACTTGCATGTGATATGTGAAAGTGTTTATTGCTTCTTTTGGTAGCCAGCTTCAGTTGTTCAGCTTTAGTTAATGCAACCTTAGATAATACATCTAATCCTTTAGCTTTTGTCATCTTTGCAGGTTGCTTCTTCTTGTTAGATTTAGCCACCGTAGATTTTGTCTTGAGTCTGGTACCTTTAGTAGCTTGAACATGCTTCTGCTTGGGAGATGTGACAAAATCATCTTTCTTTCGAACGTACTTTTGTTTTGGAGTTTTCTCTCCAGAAGCAAAAGCATAGTATGTCTTATAAGCTTTAGATTCCAACATTGCTTGGTTTGTTAGTTTCTTTGGGAGAATGGTACCATATACTTGAGTATCTTCATGTCTGGAGATACATCTCATAGAAGTAAACATGGTATCATCTCGAGCAGTGTGACAAAACATCTTGTTTCTCCTCAAAATAGACTGATCCTTTGACATGAAGTAATCAATGATGATCTTTGTGAATCTGGGGTATGACATCTTGTTGGCCTTCTTAGTTTCTTTGTTTTCTATCTGGAACAGGAGATCTTCCAGAGTAAATACACATAGTCAATGTTCTTCTTATAGAATATACCCCAGAGGATTTGAGCACGGGACAGACGAATCTTGTCCATTCTAGTTTCTTTGCCACTTAAGCACTTGTTGATGACGGTAGCAAATGCTCTTCATGGTTGATGTAAGTAGTCGATATTCACATCAGTAAGATAAGTGATGTCTCAAGTGTGCCCAAGATCTCTGATGAAAGAGAGGACTTCTTGTTCCAGTAGAAGGTCTTCAAACTCTTGTCTTGGAATTTTAGGGCAAATCTAGAGAATTTCTCTGAATATTTCAACATCAAGAGAGACTTTCTTCTTGTTAATCGTAAATCTGCTGGATGACCTATGAATAGAGACTATAGCCCAAAATTCTTGCATATAAATAGTAGGAACTTCTGCAGTGATCATGAATGCTTGGTAGAAAGGAGTGAGAGCAAGAGCATCCAACCCCACTTGAAATGTAGTTTCTTTGGTTTGATTTTTGTCTTGAGTCTCATGTTGCATTTCCCAAACTCAAAATGGTTAGCAGGAGCAACAAGAGCATCATCCATGGCTTTCTGTTGAGCTTGAGTGGTATTCATGTTTCTGTTAAGATTTGACCAATACAGTTTATATATATAACCAATTTTATATATACAACACTATAAGGCCCTTTAATTGTTGAATACTTAAGCTTGAAGCATGTTGTGATATAATTCTAATGATTAGGCTCATTAAGGCATTTATCATTATTGAATAAGATCTAATCATCTGAAGGGCAACTTAATTTGGCATAACATGAAATGCATTAAGACAACTGAATTAGTGTTTTTAGGAATCCTATTCAAACTAACTTGTAGAGAATAAGGTAACCTAAGACATGTTCAAATATCCTTGTTGAACCTTGTTATATAGCCAACTTAACTTGATTAGATTGCCTAATTAACCAATTTTAATTAGCTACCTAACTTGAGTTGAAAATTGCCTTCAGAAAAATTCAATCTTAAAATTGTGCTCAATAGTGGGTGGGGGTTGCTCAAAAACCTAAGATAAACATGCCTAAAAAGGTCAAACAAAGGTTAGGTGAAATTTACAGTTTTTTAAAATAAATAGTGTTGAATACAAGTTATCATAAGTGTAATAATTGTAACAAATTACAATTATCATGGAAAACAAAATTATTTCCTTAAGTTTATGACAACCAACATGTTTAACAATATAAAATTACCATCAGTGGACATTATTGAGGAACGAAGAACAATTGTCCATTAGAGGAAAGGTAACTTGCCAAAGTTACCCATATATTCACAAATATAGTGGCGGTTTGATTACCTGATCAGGTTAAACACAGAACGGGATTCGTCAATCCCCAATAGATCCTACCCATAATAACCTCGTTCACTAAGAATCGCAATTAATAATGGTTCATGATTAAATGATATTGGCAGTAGAGGTAAACATAGGCAAATAATATATCAAAGAAAGCATAAGCAGTTGGAAAATACTTGTATTCATGGTTTTAGTAGCAAGTCATCTCCACATGGAGTTTAAGAAAACAGAAAAGGTGGTACTATGAACTCACCTTAATAGGGAAATCTGATTGATTTCCAAAAGTAAATCAAATGCAGATATACAAACTTCCGTCACGCACTGGATGTAAAAGTGAGTCCTTAGTTTGATTGATATATTCCAGAACTTTATAAAGGATTTTAACGTAAATATTTATGGTTTTATTAGTTTGTGAAAACATCGTATCACTGTTTTGCGCGGGAGCTATACATAACTAAGGTCATTATGCAGTTAAGCGTTTGAGAGCAAGGACACTTTTAAAAAATCGTAAATCCAGCGAACTCGTCAAAACGTCTACCCAAATGAAAGCCCATTAAATAAAATTCCCAAGTGAACAGTGAATTACGTATATAGTTTAAAATGATAGGATTTTAATCTTTTTAAGTTTCTTTAAAACAGCTAATGGATGGATAATTATGTTATATATAGTATATATATATATATATATATATATATATATATATATATAACATAGAAGATTTATAATGTTTCGATCGATGAATGTAACGACAAATGTGTCAGGCTTTAATAAAATCGAGTCTTATAATATTTAAATATATTTTTATAATTAATATAAAAATATTACATTTTATACCCTTGAGAATGTGAAAATGACAATATATACCCTTGGTATATATTAATTTACACTTTTAACCCTTTACTTTATATCTTTAAACATTTAAACCCTTAACTTTTGAAATATGGCAAAACATGCCCTTGTAGTTTAACTTTAGGATAATTACATTTTTTGGCCCAAAAACTATATAAGTTTCACAAACTAGTTTAGGTCTTTATTATTATTACTTATACTCGTATAGCTAGTTTGCTATTTTGTTATGTTTGTGGCATGTCACAAACGTGATGTAAGGAAGTTCAAGCTTGGCTTAAGGTGAATGTGGTACTTTAGCCACGTTCCATTGTACTTAATTTGCTTCTTGCGATTAATACAAATTTACCGAGGTAACCCTTTACCAAAAAAAAATATATATAAGTTCCAATATTTATAATATATACCCCTTTGCATGGTTTGAATTGCATTTCTAGTCCATAATCCATATAAGTTGTATTTTTAATCTCGAAATTGATTTGCAGCTTATAGCTTATTATTATAAGCTAAAATAAGTAAGTTTTACGAGCTTGTAGCTTATGAAAAGAGCTTATGAGCTTAAAAATCCAAAATGGGCAAGTTTGGTTTTAAAATCTTAACCCGATGGGTTTGAGCTTTTAGGGTTTGTTTTTAAGTTTATAAAAATATTAAAAAAACTTATTAGAATAGCTTTTAGGATCAGCTTGTAGTTTTTAGCTTATAGGGTTCACGAAAATAAGGTTTTAGGATTTTAGGGTGCGTTTGGTTTAGGAAAACCAAATGAGTAGGTTTAGGGTTTAAAAACTTAACTCATGTGATCATGAAAGTATATAGGAGCTTATTAGGATTAGATTAAGCTTATACTAGCTTATGTATAAAGTTCAAATGAACTAGGGTTCAAAAGTGGGTCGTTTAGGGTCTAAGAGCTTCGAACAAGGTTTTCCTTGATCAAATGATTATAATAAAGTTTATACATGATCTAAACAACACAAGAGTTTATAGAACAAGTAAAAAAGCTTACTAGTACACGAATGGATGAAAATGGGTGAAAATAGGTGAGTATGATCCGAAATCTTTTGGAGATGAATCAAGGACTTCTTCCTTCACTTCTATGGCTTCTAAATAGCTTAACCTTTCTTCTTTGGCTTCCTTACTTCGGCTAGAACATAGTTGTAAGATAGTTTTGAGTTTAATGGTGAGTTTTGGATGTGTGTTGGTCTCGGCTTTATATAGGGCTCAAATGGAGTATTGTCTAAGTTATATAGAGTGGAGTGGTGGCCAAGGATTGATCTAGGATGACTAATAAGAGCTATGTTATAGCTTGGAAAGGTATGGAGTGATGGTGAGGGCTCGACTTAACAAGTAGGTGATGAGGTGGGGTTTTCTTGGCGAGCAAGGGTGTGACGAAGGTGTGTGGATGCTAGGGTGGTGACAAGGAGGTGATGATGGTGGCTAGCAAAATGGTAAGTCACGGTGGTGCTTGGTGTGACTTTAGTTTAAGCTAGTGTCGGGGTTTTTATAGTTTTCGGTTTTAGGGTTAGGACGGATTAGGGTTTTAGATTTAGGGTTTTGGATTAGGGTTTTAGGAGGGAAAATGGTTTAAATGTCGTGCATTAGAGAGTTGTACCTCGAGCTTGAAAGGTTGTATGAAATGCCTTAGAAAAATGGAGGGAAAATGCTAAATTTGAATTCCATGCTTAATCGGTTTGTACTTTGTGCTTTAAAGTGTTGTACATTGGTTTTGGAGGGAAAAGATATTCAAAAGTTATGCATTGGTAACTTATACACAAGCCTTATAAGCTTGTACATTTGATTTGTATGTAAACATTACATATAGTTAGGGTTTTGTTATAAACGTTAACGTTTAAAATCCGTTTTGATATAACGTTATGGAAAGTACGTTAAATAGATAACGTATGGATTTTAGAACATATTACTTGACATATTAGAATGTTTACTTGACATAAACGTTGATGGAATTGGTATTGGTGGTTGCGTGAGCTTGTTTACTTTGAAAATGTAAGTTACGTTACATTATGGATGGAATAAAGCAAAAATCTTTCCATGAAAATGGTTGCATCTAATTTAATAGATGGAAATTACACTGAGGAAAATTGCATCTAATTTAATAGATGGATAATTACATAGAGGAAAATTGTGGGTTGTTATAGTCTCCCAACCTTAAAAGAAATCTCGTCCCGAGATTTAGTTGGATGTTGGAGTGATGTTTGAAAACAGATGTGGATACTTGGCACGAATTTGATCTTCGCGTTCCCACGTAAATTCTGGTCCTCTTTTAGAGTTCCATCTTACTTTGACTATAGGGATACGACTTTGTCTCAGTTGCTTGACTTCTCGATCCATAATTTCTATTGGTTCTTCCACAAAGTTGAGTTTGTCATCGAGCCGAAGCTCTTTCATTGGAATGATGAGAGATTCGTCAGATAGGCATTTCTTTAGATTAGAAACGTGGAAGGTATTGTGGACATTACTGAGTTCTTCAGAAAGCTCAAGTTTGTATGCCAATGGGCTAATCCAATCAAGGATTTTAAATGGTCCAATGTACCAAGGGTTAAGCTTTCCTCGCTTTCCAAATCGGATGACACTTTTTTGAGGTGACACTTTTAACATAACACAATCTCCAACTTGAAATTCTAAAGGCTTTCGCCTTATACTGGTGTAATTTCTTTGTCTGTCTCTTGCAGCTTGCAAGAGTTGTTGGATTTGTACTATCTTTTTGATGGTTTCATGGATTATTTCTGGTCCGGTTAGTTGGACATCTCCAACTTTGGCCTAGTAAACAGGTGATTGGCACTTTCGACCATAAAGTGCCTCGAATGGTGCTGCCTTAATACAGGCATGGTAACTGTTAATGCAGGAAGATTCTACTAGTGGTAAGTGTCTCTTCCATCCTTTTCTAAAATCTATCGCGCAAGTACATAGCATATCCTTGAGAGTTTAAATGGTCCTCTTGCTTTGTCTTTCAGTCTGCGAATGGTATGAATGCGAAATCACTTTTGTATAGGTCTCAATTCCCTGATGACGACAAAACTTGCCAGTGGATTGTCCTAGGATGTCTAACGATGCGTCTTCGTCTTTTCGTCTTAAGATTTGGTATAAGATGGTGTCGACTTTATAGTAAGATGGCGTAAGTGTTTACTTGGTTATTATGATTATTAGTTTGGTTCCTCACGATAAATATGCACACAAAACTTGATAAAATTTATAGAATTGTTTCTTGACAATAAGTTTTTAGGGTGACTATTCTCAGCATGGCATGGTCCTTCTTGAATTATACATAGATGATCAGGCCATGTATAATGACAAAGAGAAACTCAACCCTTTATATATATTAAATATAATAAATATATAATAAGAGTTAAAAACCTCAATGTAGTAAATCCGGAAGTATGATTCCCGGGTCGTTATCCCCAACGAGGAATGCAATTGAAAGTCGATTGACGTTTTGATAATCGATGCTTGAATGGACCAAGATTTAGATTGGTTTTCTAAAACTACGGGAAAATTAAGGCAAACACTTAAAAACAATTAAGGGAAAACTATTTTAAACTAAAAACGCAAAACGGGGATCCTAAAAACGCGACATAAAAACCTTAAATTATCAAAATTAAATCCTAAGATGATCTTTTTGAATTTTATAAGTCTAATTTAATAAAGATAAGAACCTAAGAAAACTAGATCCAATATAACGAAAGTGCATTTAGGGCTTAAAAAAACTCTAAAATACTGACGTGTAGTTCATCCCGCTCTTTAAAAAATCAAATTTTGCAATTTTAACCCTACGAAAGCAAATCTAATTTTCCTAAGTCCTAAATGTTAAATGAATTTTTTTTTAAAAGAATTATATTTTTTTTTGACTTTTTTATAATTTTTTTTAAATTAAAAACGATTTTAATGAAATTAAATGTTTAAAAATACTAAACTAATTATAAAAAATTTTGAATAATCCTGAAAAGTGCATTGAACAATACTGGATCTAATAAAAATAAGGGTGAGAAAACAGCTTATCAAATAAGCTGTTAAATAAGCTAAAACAGCTTATTTAGCAAATGGGCTAAAAACGTGTATAAATAATTGATTTTGCAACAATAAACCGAAAAAGACCCAAGGGCGAGTGGTAGTGTGTGTGTTGTGTAAAAACGTTGGGTAGATGTTGGTTGAGGTCAGGGGTTCGAGCCCTGCTCACCCCTGACTTCTCAACTTCCCCAATGTTTTTTTAAAAGCAATTTTTTTTACAACTTTTTAAAGGACTTAAAAATAAGCAACTTTTACAAAACAACTTTTTATATAAGCCACAAATAACCACAAAATTAAGCTGAAAAGGTGACATAATAAGCTATATTATATTAAGCCTTAAAACACTAAACTACTTTGGCTATTTAAGCACTAATAAGCAAATGAAAAAGAAGAATAAGCTAACACAGATAATAAGCAATTTTGAACAAAAATAAGCAACTAAGATAAACTAGAATGACAAATTTACTAAAAAGCTATAAAACTTAAAAAAATTTAAACTAAAAGGCAAATAAACTAAAATAAACTCTAAACTGAAGGGAATAAGCTAAAATGGGCTTAAACTAACCTAATAAGCTAAACTAAACCTAAATTAAGCAAATGCAATAAACTAATAAGCCTAAATAAGCAAATACGCTTTTTGGCCAAAACTAATAAGCAAACAGCCAAAAGGGGACTTTTCAAGCTTAAAAATAAGCTAGCAAACAGATCCTTATGGCTTAGTGACTTATACCACTAAAAAGCTTGGCCAAAAAGCTACAATAAGCAACAAAGAAAAAGCAGTTTGAAATTCAAATAAGCACTTAAAAAGCTTTATGAAAAAGCTATCTCACACAGATTCAACACTTAGAAATTTTTTTGCAATCTTCACAAAACACCACTTTTGAGCTTAAAAATAAGCACTTAAACAGAACATTATGAACTTATAACCCAAAAACAGATTAACTTTGGACCTCAAAGAACACATATCAACAATCAAAAGAGAGTTTGAAATTCACAATAAGCCATAGAAAGCACATGAAAAAGCAAGCAATTTCTCAAAAATTTTGAACACTTAGCAATTTTTTGACAGACTTGGGAAAAATGCAAACCTATTGACTTTAATTCTAAGGTATTTTAACACTTGCATAAACACAAAAACATCACAAAATCTCAATAATCAAAAGCACAACCAAATAAGCAAATAAAATGAGCTTTAACCTCACATATTCAAACCACAAACTCTTAAAACCTTGATTTTGAGTTTTAACACTTAAAAACCTAAACAAACTTAATCTTAGGACTAATCTAAGCTAAACTAAATTGACCCAAGAGTAAAAACTTATATTTGACCCATTTTGACCCATTTTAAAGCTTGACCCAAACACTCCTTAAAAACTATTTTGGCATTTTTAAAGAGATTAATGCTGATTTAAAGCACAAATTTAAAAGACCAGATATTAAATAAGTTAAACAAGCAATATTAAGCAAATTTCAATAACCAATAAGCACTCAAATAAGCTGAAACAGATTATGCAATATTAAGCTACTTTAAGACAAATTTTTAAGAAAACTTTAAACAAATGATTTCTAAACTATAAGATAAGCAAGATAAGCACCAAACATTATAAGCAAACATAAATAAGAAAATATAAGCAATCAATAAGCACAAATAAGCAGTTGAATAGTAAATAAGCTAAAAATGGAAAAATGAAGACTTACAAAGCCCTTGCTTAAACAGGGCAAATGAGCTCAAAAGAGCTTATCTACAAGCTCTAGCTTATCAAAGATAAGCTAGTGACAGCAATAAGCCCTTCCCTTTTTGGCTTATCTTCCATTTGAGCATTTTGAGTTATTTTTGGTGAAATAAGCTTAAACCTTACAAACTATGAAAGAGTTTGTAAGACTTAAGTAAACAGCTTAAGAATGTTATAAAAAGAGCTTTTGTGAGCTTATAAAACAGTTTAAAAACATTAAACGCTTTAACTTAAAATAAGATTTTAATAAAACTAAGCTTTCATTAAACTTCAAATCTGAGTACAAAGAAATTACAATAAGCTAATTTAAGACTAATATAAGCTGAAAAAAAACTAAAAACTAAGTGCCCAAGGGCTTACAAATGACATCTATTTATACTAAGCAAATAAAGGTTCTAGGTCTTGTGCTTTGTTTGTAAGAGGCTCGTTGACGGGTGTGTTTATTGTGTGAGAGCCTTCAAAGTCTCATCATAGCCATTAAAATTGAGTAGTCCCCAAGTCTCTTGATCTTTACCATTGATTTCTTGTCTTGTTCCTTGGACGAATAGGGGGTTAGGGGATTGTCAAAGTGGCAATAAACCCATATGAGGTATGCAGAGGGGTTGGTTGACAAGGTGGAGAGGAAAGGAGAATAGTGTTTTGTCTGGTGTATAGGATAAGACACACGATTTGGGAGATAATGAACAATGTTCGCGCCCCTTTTGAAGTTTGGAAAATGGCAAGAATGGCCCTTGAGTTTATATAGTTGTATTGCATCCATAGTCCTTGAGCTTTGCAAATTTGGTCCTTGAGGGTTTATAAATGCTTGCACCATTAGTCCTTAGAGGACTAATGGTGTAAAGGATAAAAGAGGTAACAGTTAACAAGTTTATAAGTGTTGTTTGGGCCTAGGACTTGGGCCGAGTGTAATTAAAAAAGTGTTGGGCTTTTTTGGAGTTTTTAAGGTTTGTAATATATAAGTGGGCTGACCCGGGCCCACTAGGTGGGTACAGGTGGGCCCACTTTTGACAATTTAGGTTTTCGGGTTCGGTTTTCAATGCTTTTTCCAATGCCACTTCCTGGGGTTGACTTTGACTTTGACTTTGTCTTTTTTTTGTACTTCTCACGGTCTTTCCGTTCTCGTGCTCGGTTTTGTCGTTTTGGCTTCGATTTTGTCCTCTTCTTGGACATCCATTACCTGCATAATACAAATGCAAAACATACAAATACGATGTATTTTTGGTATGTTTTTGGTCATTTAAGTCTTTTTTTAGTGGTCAAAGGTATGTGTAATTAAACACATACCATATAATTGAGGATTAATGATGCGGTGCTTATTTTCGTCATAATAGTGTTATAATTTCATAATATTTATGGGAGTGTCTTATACGAATAAGTATAGAATTTAAGTAAGTTTGACAAAAATTTTCACAACACATTTATTTGATAGATAACTTGAAATTTATTCGCACAGTACAATGAGAATTCCTAAAGAAAATAGATCCTAAGATAGTTCCAACTTGAAGTTCACTAGGCAAGGCGAGAAGATTTTGTCTTTATGCATTGATATCAACTTCCATGTTGTTAGGGTCTTGATCGATTTCTCCTCCTCCTAAAGCATACATCAATCCACATGCTTCAGTATCTCCAGCTTGGTTTCCATGGTTTCGATTCTTTAACTCTGGATAATCCCTCCTGTAGTGCCCTTGATTTCTACATTTATAGCAAGTAATGATCCTTTGATTGTTAGTAGTAGCAGGACTCTTACAGTCTCGGGTCAAGTGGCTAACTCTCTTGCAGTTTACGCTTTTTACTGTACACTAGCCATTGTGATGAAATTTGCATTTATTGCATAATAGAAGAGTCCTAGAATAGACTTTCTTGTTGCTTGGCTTAGTAGTCTGTGCTCTAAGCACCTTATGCTCTTTGTTTTGTTGACTCGAGCCTTTGTTATGGTTACCTTCCCGTTTCCTCTTGTTGCTAGCATTCCCTGCTACCTTCTTTTCCTGTTGTTTAGTCTGGATTATTGATTCTTGAGTCATTCGGGTCTTAGTCTCATAGATGGCAATAATCTCATTAGCATTAGCCACTCGCTAGGCTACAATCTGCTCAATTTCCTCAACGCTCATTCCTTGATTCGCAGTTGTCATTGTTCTTCATAATTAGAGGAGTGATAAAATTAGTTTAGTTATCTAAGTCGTGCTTCGAAGATGAAACGTTGCGAGATGATGTATGGTATGGGTGATCTAACAAGAGTCTTAGTGTCTCTAGGTGGTGAAATCTTTTTAGGAGGAAAGAAATATCGAAAATCAAACATTAGTGATAGTGATAACACTAGAGATATAGGCAAAATAGTCGGTGGAGCAATAGGAGCTTGTGGTGGAATAGGTAATTCATTATCAGTAGCATCATGTGCTTGCACGACCTTCATATATAGGTCATCATAAAAAGGTGAGAGGGCTAGTGAGGTTAAAAGAACCTTAGTTAAATCATCTAAAAAGTTAGGAGAGGTGTTTCTCGGTGAGGCTAGAAAATAGTTCGATGATGTCGAGATATAATCAGGAGAGTGTGTAAAGGAAAAAGTATCCTCAACATCGGAATCAGATAGGATAATAATAGGATGGTGGGAAAGACATGACTATATAACAACCCAGTGGAAATAACATAAGTAATTTATATATAATATAATAGTAGTGTATTATCTGCCATAGAAATTTCTTGCACATACTATTCTGGAAACTACAATGGCACGAAGGACTTTCTTGGATGGAAAAATTAGTTATAGTTTAGGTTTTACCCTTGTTCTCTATAACCATGAGCTCTGATACCAATCTGTAACACCCTTATTTTGACATATAGCAGCGGAAGCTAATATGGGGTATTACTTCACAGATCAATAGACATAATCATAGAAAATGACTCATAGAAAGACGTTTTAGAAAATTTAGTTATCATTCAATATAATCAGAGTTTTACAAAAACAGAGGTCCCAAAATCTACATGAAAACATAAAGTTTGAATGATAACCAGTTTGGACGTCTTCAAGTTCAATGCCACTCTGTGCCATAGGTTGCTCAATTACCTAAGATAAACATGCTAAAAGGGTCAACACAAAGGTTGAGTATTATCTGCCATGGAAATTTCTTACACATACTATTCTGGAAACTACAGTGGCACGAAGGACTTTCTTGGATGGAAAAAGTAGCTATAGTTTAGATTTTACCTTTGTTCTCTATAACCATGAGCTCTGATACCAATCTGTAACACCCTTACTTTTGATATATAGCAGCGGAAGCTAATCTGAGGTATTACTTCATAGATCAATAGACATAATCATAGAAAACCACTCATAGAAAGACATTTTAGAAAATTTAGTTATCATTCAATATAATCAGAGTTTTATAAAAACAGAGGTCCTAAAATCTACATGAAAACATAAATTTTGAATGATAACCAGTTTGGACGTCTTCAAGTCTAATGCTACTCCATGCCATAGGTTGCTCAATTACCTGAGATAAACATGCTAAAAGGGTCTACACAAAGGTTGAGTGAAATTCATAGGTTTATGATAAATAGTTGAATAGAAGTCATCATATAAAGTGGGCTACGTTGGTATACACCCATAAATAGTAATAATCATATACAAGTTATCATAAGTGGTAATAATTACAACACATACAATTATCATGAAAAACAGTATTATTGCTCTAAGCTCATGATATCAATACGTTAACATGGAAATCAACGTAGTGACATTGGTTGAGGAACAAATGTTCTCGTGAAAAGGTAACTTGCTAAGGTTACCCATTAAGTCAAATATAGTGCTATTTGTACCAAAAATATAGGCACACCAACGGGAGTTGTCACACCCCGATAGATCTATCCATAATATTCACGTTTACTCGCAAGTGACTAATGGTTCATGATTAAGAAATATTGGCAGTGGAAGGTACTTAGGCAATAATATATCTGGATAGCATACAGTTGGAAAAACACTTGCATTCATGGTTTAAGCATGTATCCCCCTCGCAGGTTTATAAAACATTCAAAAGATTGAAATGCAAGGCTATGAACTCACAATATCAATTTTAAGTACTTGTGTATATTAAAAATAATTAAGCATGTATCCCCCTCGCGGGTTTATAAAACATTTAAAAGATTAAAATGCGAGGCTATGAACTCACCTTAACATGGAAATCTGATTTATGGCAATAGTATATGAAATGAAAGTAACAGCCTCGTCACGTAACCTGAGGGTAATATGTCAAGTCTTGGTGTGATTGTTTATGTTTTCAAAACTTTATAAAGTTTAACATACATCTTACTTTGACTTATTAATTTATGGAAATATTGTATCACTGTTCGGGCTATCATAATTCAGAGGTCATGCAGTAAACGTTTGATGAGCCAAGACACTTTAAATTGTAAATCCAGCAAACTCGTCAAAACGTATACCCAAATGAAACCCCTCTCATGAAATTCCCTAGTAACGTGATATGATAAGATTTTAAGTTTCTTCAAAAGCTAGTTGATGATAAGTTACATTAAATATATAACGTAATTGTTTTATAATGCGTCGATCGATGATTAATAATGATAAATGTGTCGGGTTTTAATAAAATAAATTCTTATAATATTAATATATATTTTTTATAACTAATATAAAAATATTTCATTTTATACCTTTAAGAATGCAAAAATGGCAATATATACCCTTGGTTTATAAACTTTTACTATTTTAGTCCTTTATATAATAAGTATATATACATTAAACCTTTAACTTAAAAACTTGGCAAGATAGGTCCTTATAGTTATAACTTTAGGAATATGACATTTTTAGCCCCTCTAGTTATAATTTCTAAAATATTTACAATACATACCCCTTGCTTGGGATTTATTTGCAAAACAAGTCCCAAAACCATAATAATGATATTTTTGAAATCCAAGAGAGTTTTGCAGGTCATGGCTTATTAAAATAAGCTATAATAAGATGTTCTAACGTAACAAAAGTTTTAGAAAAAGGATTCGTTAGCTAGAAAATCAAAATGGGTCATTTTTAGGGTTTTAACCAAAAACGCATGGGTTTGATGTTCAAGGCTTTTAACAAAGAGTTCCTTCCTGATCTAATAGAGTTTATGAACAACCTAAAACATTAGCAAAGCCATAGAACTCGTCTCCAAGCTACACGAACCAAAAACCTCCATTTCGACCCATTTCAAGTTGTAAGCTTTTTCTACCCCCATTTTGACAAATATAGCAGTGGAAGCTAATCTGGGGTATTACTTCATAGTACAACAGGACATAATCATAGAAAACAACTCAAAAGAGACGTTTTGAAAATTTAGTTATCATTCAATATTATATCAGAGTTTTACAAAAAGAGGTCCCAAAATCTATATGAAAACTTAAAGTTTGAATGATAACAGTTTTGCCATCTTCAAGTCTATGCTACTCGGTGCCATAAGTTGCTGAATTACATAAGATAAACATGCTAAAAAGATCAATACAGTGGTTGAGTGAAATTCATAGGTTTATGATAAATAGTTTGAATACAAGTCATAGTGCGTTACGTTGTTATACACCCATAGTTTGTAACAATTGCATATACAATTATTATGGAAAAACAATATTATTGCCCTAAGCTCATGATACCAATACGTTAACTTGGAAATCACCGTAGTGACAATGGTTGAGGAACAAATGTCCTCGTGGAAAGGTAACTTGCTAAAGTTACCCATTATAATCAAATACAGTGCTATTGGTACCAGAAAGTATAGGAACACCAACGGGAGTCGTCACACCCCGATAGATCTATCCACAATATTCGCGTTCACTCACAAGTGACTAATGGTTCATTATTAAGAAATATTGGCAGTAAAGGTACTTAGGCAATAATATATCTGGCATACAGTTGGAAAAACATTTGCATTTATGGTTTAAGCATGTATCCCCCTCGCGGGTTTATAAAGTATTTAAAAGATTTAAAATGCGAGGCTATGAACTCACCTTAACAGGGGAAATATGATTGATAGCAAAAGTATATCAAGTGAAAGTAACAGCTACGTCACGCAACCTGGGGTAATATCTTAAGTCTTAGTGTGATTGTGTATGTTTCAAAACTTCATAAAGTTTAACGTATTACTTTGATTTATTAATTTATAGAAGTATTGCATCACTGTTTGGGCTATCATAATCTAGAGGTCATGTAGTATCGTTTGAGGAGTCAGGGCACTTTAAATCGTAAACCCAACAAACTCGTCAAAACAAATACCCAAATGGAACCCCTCACATGAAATTTCCATGTAACGTGATACGATAAGATTTTAAGTTTCTTCAAAAGCTAGTCGACGATAAGTTACATTAATTATATAACGTAATTGTTTTATAATGCGTCGATCGTTGATTAATAACGATAATTGTGTCGGGTTTTAATAAAATCGAGTCTTATAATATTAATATATATTTTTATAATTTATATGAAAATATTATATCTTATATTTTTAAGTTTGCAAAAATGGCAATATATACCCTCGATTTATATACTTTTACAAGTTTAGTTATTTATATATAAAGTATATATAATTTAAACCTTTAACTTTGAAACTTGGCAAGATAGGTCCTTATAGTTATAACTTTAGAAAAATTACATTTTTAGCCCCTCTAGTTATAAATTTCAGAAAGTTACGATATATACCCCTTGTATGGAAATACTTTACAAATCAAGTCCAAAAAGCCATGCAAGCTTATTTTAGAATTCCAAATGATATTTGCAGGTTATAGCTTATTATAATAAGCAAAAATAAGATGTTTTAATATAACAAAAGTTTAGAAAAAGGATTCATTAGCTAGAAAATCAAAATGGGTCATTTTTAGGGTTTTAATAAAAAACACACAGGTTTGAGGATTCAAGGCTTCAAGCAAGAGTTTATATATGATCTTAAGAGTATTATGAACATTCTAAAATAGATTATGAGCTTATTGAACAAGATTATAAGCTTACATGAGCTAAAATGGGTTGAAATGGGTTTTCAGGTTCGTACGCCAAGAAACGCCTTCAATGGCTTCTTTCTCTTGATTCTTGGCTTCTATTCTAATCTTAGGGACCTTCTACTTCTTCCTTGGCTTCCTTACTTCTGCTAAAACTTGGTTTGAACTTAGATTTAAGGTGGAAAAGAGTTGTGAGGATGAAATGAAAGTGTATGTCTGTGTTCGGCTTATATAGGGCTCAAATGACTTAGGGGCCAAGTTTTCTTAGAGTAGGCACCAAGATTACTTGGTGCGGTGGCCAAGGGCTGTCATGGTGACTAATAGAAAGCTAGGGTGAGGTGTAGGGAGGTGGTGATGGTTTGAAAATCAAAGATGGTAACCAATAGCTTACTTAGTGTGCAACTTGTGGTAGTAGCTTACAAGGAGGTAATGGAGGTGCTTGTAAGGTGTTGGAGTGATGGTGATGTGGCGGTGAGGTCATGGTGATGAAGGTGATGGTGAGTCATGGAGGAGCTTGAGGTGTTTATTTAGTTTATACATGGCTAACATCAGTCCCGGTAATTTGGTTGCCATTTACAAACCGTAATTCCAATCAACCTCAAACTAGTGAGCATGGTTTGATATTTGAGTCCTCTACAACTTTTAGTTTTACATATTTAGGGGATACTATAAAAAATCTAGAGATAACAGCCATTTACTACAAGTGTGCAGAATTTGCGCACCTTTGCCATTTCGGCTATAACGAATTCATCCGACGTCAAATTAGGGTTATTCAATCGGCAAAATGATCACAAGACATATGGCTACAACTTAGTGTTTTTACTTAATACCCAGAACCTACTAATTTTGCCCAGATCTTATGTTTTATTAACAGATCAGATTCTGAAAACTATGAACTAGTTTAAGGTGTAATGGGTTTGCTATGGTTTTATGATTTTGGTTTAGGGTTAGATGAATTAGGGTTTTAGGATTAGGGTTTAGAATGATTTAGGGATTAGGTTTAGGGTTTAGGAGTTGTGCATTGGGTGTTTGTACCTTGTGTTAAAGTGGTGGTAAGATATAAACATGATTTAGGAGGTAAAATGACCTAGTTTGTATTTCATGCACAATTGACTTATACATTGAGCTTTAGAAGGTTGTACTAGGGTTTAGGAGGGAAAAGATATTCAAAAGTTTGGTATTGTAACTTGTACACATGCTTTGAACATTTGTACACTTGTTTTGACATGTAATTAGGGTTTTTGGAATAAACGTTAACGTATAATGCTTGTTTTGGAATAACGTTGTAAATGGTACGTTAAATGGATAACGTACATGGTAAAAATGATATTTAAACATAGACTTGACATATTAGGATGTTTACATAATATAAACATAGATATAGATGGCATTGGTAGGTTGCGTGAGCTCGTTTACTTTAGTTATGTAAACTATGTTACATAATGGAATAAAGTGAAAAATTTCCCTGTAAAAAGGTGGTATATACTTTAATAGATGGATAGTACAGTGCATCTAATTTAATAGATGGATATTTACATTGATGAAAATTGCGGGTTGTTATATGTTGCAAGCTTTCCATTGAGGCTCTGTATGTCCTTGAGTGTTTTTGGTTGTTTGAGGTCGGTCACCGCTTTTACTTTTGAGGGGTTAGCTCTTATACCTTGGTTGGTAATAAGGTGCCCTAAGAATGGGCCTTCTTCTACACCAAAGGAACACTTCTTCAGGTTAAGCTTCATGTTGATTGACCGGAATTTTCAAAGGTTTCCTGAGTATCTTTTAACATATCTTCTTCAGAGATGCTTTTGATAACTATGTCATCGACGTAAGCTTTGAGGTTTCTTCCGTTTTGGTCACTGAAAACCTTGTCTACCAGTCTTTGATACGTGGCTCTGGCATTTTTTAGACCGAAAGGCATTTTTCGATAGCAGAATATTCCTTCTCCCGCAAAGAAAGTTGTCTTGTCTTTGTCTTCTTCTGCCATCTAGATCTGATGGTAACCTTTATATGCATCTAGAAAGCACTTTAGTCGAAACCTCGAGAGGGATTCTACCTTTCAATCGATTTCGGGTAGAGGATAGCAGTCTTTGGGGCAAGCTTTGTTTATGTCCGTGAAATCGACACACATCCTCCACCCTCCATCACTCTTCTTTACCATGACTGGATTGGCTACCCACGTCTGGTTTTTGACCCTTTGTAATAATCCTGCCTTCATGAGTTCCTCCACTTCTTTACAGGCTGTCGTGCTGCGATCAGGACCCAAGCTACGCCTCTTTTGCTTGATTGGTTTGATGTGACTATATTCATTCACCTTGTGTTATGTATTGAAAGGCTTGCCCCCAACCATTATGGTTCTAGGTATTCCTGTCATGTCAGAATGGGTCTACGCGAAGACATCTGCGTTGGACTTCAAGAGGTTTCTTAGCTTTTCTTTGAAGTTTTTTGGCAGCTATTTTTCGATGATAACCGTTTGCTCTGGGTGTTTGTCATTGATAATCACCATTTCCTCGGCATTCGTGCACCTGAGAATCCCTTGTACGTCTGCTGGATAAGCTTTTTTGATCTTTTGCAGTCCTTCTTTTACTTTGTTGGACTCATGCGTTGAGAACACGGTGCCAATTCCTTAGGCAGTGTAGAACTTTATGGCCCCATGAATTGTGGAGACTACAATTCCCATTTTTTGCATTGTTGTTCTTCCGAGCAATAGATTGTGTGGGGAATTGGACCTTACGATAACAAAATTGAGGATCTCCGTCCTGCAAAAAGGAGCGTCACCTATCGTGATTTCCAAAGGGACTTCTCCGATGGGCCAAGAGTGTTCTCCTGAAAATCCGATTAGTGGAACCTTTGAGTCTACTTTGGACGCTTTGATGGAAGGCTTCAGTTTTAGGAAGCAATGATCGTAAATAACTTCGCATGAGCTTCCGCTGTCCATGTACACTCAATTGATCTGCCTTCCGAAGATCTTAGCTGTTATTATTATTGGTGCCGAGGAATTGTGGTTCCTTGTAACAGGAGGGAATGTTATTTCCCTGCATTCGGAGGTAGGTCCCTCCAAAGTGTTACTTCTTGCGCAAGGTTCTCCTTGACTTATCATGAGGATGGGGGCTTCCACTGGTACAGTGCCCTTGTCCTTCTTCCCTTCTCCTCGTTGGATGTCGGGGGCCTTCGTTCTTTCCTTTTTTATTCCCTTCACAAGGTGGGAAAGTTGCCCCGATTTTACGGGTTCTTAAATTTGGTTTCTTAGCTGACGGAAATCATTGGTGTTGTGCCCATGATCTTCGTGGAAATGGCAGTACTTGGTCATGTCTCGAAATCGTCTATTTCTAAACATTTGGGGAGGTTGCTTGAAAGTTTTTGCTACCTTTTTCGTGGCTAGAATTTCTTTGGACTTTTGGACAGGTTAGAGAGTAACCCGTGATTAGGTCCTCGATAAGGGGAGAACCTATCCCTGCTTCTCCACCCTCTGTTGTTGTCCCAAGAGGTCTTCTTAGACCTTTTGAAACTTTCTTTTCGATCATTCGGAGTTCCATTAGTTGCTACCTCTCTCTCTCTTCGATCCATGTATAAGCCTTCTCCATCAAACCTTTGTAAGTAGAGGGAAGGTCTGTGAAGAGGAATTCTACTAAGTTTCTTGTTCTCAATCCGTGAACAAAACTAGAGATACGTTGATCTTCGTGTAGACCCGAAATCTGCAAAGTATCGTTTGTGTATCTGGTGGCGAAGGCCTTGGTGCTCTCGCCCTCTCTTTGCTTTATAATGTGTACTGCCAGATGCGTTTTTGTGAACTTCTTTTGCTGACTGAAGTGTGACCGAAACTTTGCCTTTAAATCTTCATAATTGAGAATACTACCTGCTTTTTGACTATTCCACCATATCCGGGCAGAATCTTTAAGGGTATATGTGAACATATGACAAGCTACAGGCATTACCAATTTTTGCATGCGAATAGCCCCTTCGAAAAGGTGTAAGTGGTTATCAAGATCTCCCTTTCCTTCGTAAGAGCGGATATGGGAAGGCATTTTTAATCTGTCCGAGAGAGGGTAATCCTCAATCCAGCAGACGAAGGGAGTCACGGAACTCGTCGGGTCTGTAAAGAGGCTCGCGGAGTTTGGGTATGCAAATACATTTGGCTGAGCGTACATGGATTGTGCATAGAAGGGATAGCTATTCGGGGAGTGGTTGTGGAGTATACGAAGCCATTGTTCAGAGGCATATTGCTATTTGTAAGGGTCTGGGGTACATATCCTTCTTATGGGTGATGAGCGTAGGTTCCCCCGAAAGAGAGGTTACCATTTTGAGCTTGGGGAGGGTAATTCGGAGCTTGCCCATTGACAATACCCATAAATGGTTGGGAGTAAGAGTTAACATGAGCAGGTATGAATCCATTGGATGATGGGAACTACTAGGTATGAAAGGTTGAGCATTATGCGAGAGGTGCGTACCATTAGGGGGAAGATTTCCCCCTATGTTAATCGAAGGCTGATGGCCTCCGTATACGGAGGTCAAAGAGGATTGCAAAGCTTGGCCATTCTCGCTTCTTTCTAGGTGTGCTGCCAGAAGCGGAGGAAGACTCATTCCCTGGCTTCCATTCTCCCTTGCTCCAAGCTCCGAAGGCCCACCGCCTTCGACATTCCTTTCTATCATGCCCCCTTCCCTATTTGGGGCTTCTTCCAACCCTACCACCATTTCTCTTTGCCTAGGAACCCTAGGAGACCTCATGCGGAGAGGTGGAGTAGTTTCTCTGTTTTACTCAGGTCTTGGTTCTATCTCCCGCTCTTCGTCATACTCCTAACTAAAATATCCCAGTTCAGTATGGAGGCCTTCGTTACGTATCTGCCTTCGCCGTTCCCTTTAGAGGGATTCGAGGATTTCATAGTTGGCTTTTACGAAAGAGGGGCTAATCATTGGATTAGGATTGGCTGAGGTGGAAGCGCGATAGGCAAGTGGCGTATTTTCAGGAGTCGTGGCGGCAAATATGGAGGTGGTTATGGGTGGTAATTCACTGGTGATAAAATTTTATATGGGAATTGGCGTCGGGAAACCAGGTGGTGGTGTGATTTCTCTTCCGTTTGTCATGCCGAAAAAGTAGGTAAAGTGGTTTGGAGGTTATTTGACTTGGTTCAGACGGGACTAATTATTGCGGGTCCCACAGATGGCGCCATTAATCGTGCAAATATGGGCACGATCAGGCTTCGATAGGGATCGAAGAGTTCTTGAGGTGATTGCTGAATTGCCAAGTCTCTAAGTAACATGTGACAACATAAATGAAAACACTATGTTAAGTGAAGCGCATGGGGGTGTCCTTGCGAATCACCTCCGGCGTGAGAATAAGTATGTGCTTTTTTGAGGGTAATAAGCGTATGTAAAGTAGATAAGTGCGTATGAGAGTCTGAGCCATACCTGGAGACCTTGCCATCTATTTATAGGTGTGAAAATAGGATGAGGCGAGGCCTAGCACAAATACCGGTGAACGTGGGGGCGTCCTACGATTTAAGGGGTGATTCCAGAAACTGTGTACCACGATCTCTACCTTGGCGGGAAAGCTTTGGTAGAGAGGGAGAACGTGGGTTTTGACTTAACCAGACCTTTGCCCTAGTTTCGTCGAAGACCTCCCGCCGAGGGTGTAGGTCTTCGCGTGGCGGATTCCCATACTGGTAACCATCACGAAGATGATTTAACACTACTAGAAACTATTCGAAGGTTCTAAAGCATAATCTGGGAGAAGATCCCATTTGAGCTCGAAGGGGAGGCCTCTGAGCCGGAGAGGAGGGTACGTCATCATCACCAAAGTAGTTTAGATTTATAATTAGTTTAATTAGTTAAAAACCAACCAAACCTCTCAAACCATGATTTTACCTGCTTTTATAAAATATAAAATACAAAAAGAATCTTCTCTCAACCCCGTAGACCTCTGTTAGATTTTGTTCGAGCCTTCCCAACCTATTCCCCTAGAGAACGATAACAACCCCCGAGTCTTGCCTATACTACACTACAACGACTAGGTACACTGCCTAGGAAGTTGTAAAACTTCTTGTTGAAGTCCTACAACGACCGAACCACAACATCAAGTTTACATAAAAAAAAGTTCAGAAGGTTAATCTCATGCCATGTGTGAGGGACCTCCTGGTCATTCATGGTAGCAAGCTTATAAGAGCCATTGTCATATGCTTCGATTACCCGGTATGGTCCTTCCCAATTCGGACCCAGCTTGCCTTGATTTTCTACTCGGCTGGCTGCATTCCTTTGGTACATAAAGTCCCTGACCCTGAAAGACATGGCCTGACTCTTTTGTTGTAGTACGGCTCCACCTTCTTTTTATACTTTGCCTCTCGGATCGCCGTTGTCTCTCTTTGGTAGGTTGGCATCCCTATTTTGACCGGGATGACAGCTTCGCTTCCATAAGTCAAGCTGAAGGGTGTTTCGCCGTTGCTTGTTTTCAACATGGTACGGTGAGACCATAGTATGTTGGGTAACTCGTCCACCCATCATACTCTTTCTCTCTCTAATCTTGCTTTGAGTTCGTGCATCAAAGATTTGTTAGCTCTTTTCACCAGACCATTGGCTTGTGGGTGTGCTACTGCCATGTTCATCTGTTTAATCTTCCATTTTTCACACTAACTCTTAAATGGGTCGTTCACTAGTTGAGTCCTGTTATTAGTCAAGATCACTCTTGGAAGCCCAAACTTGCACACAATGTTTTCCCAAACAAACTTTTAAACCTCTTTACCTGTGGGTTTAGCCAATGGTTTCGCTTCCATCCACTTGGTGAAGTAATCAATTACTATGATGATGAACTTGAGTTTGTCGGGGCCCTTTAAGAGGGGTCTCAGGATGTCGAGGCCCCACTGGTAGAACGGCCATAGAGACATGATGGATGTTAAATGCGTCTTCGGAAGTCTTAGCACTAGAGCATGTATTTGGCATGAATCACATTTGTCTACCTCCTCCTTAGCATCTCGGTGCATGGTCAGCCAATAAAACCCATGTCTCATGATTTTTGCCACGGCTGATCATGCTTCGACATGCATTCAGCACACCCCTTCATGAACCTCTCTTATTATGTAATTTGCTTGGAGTGGTCCGACACATCTCAACATTGGGAATAAGTATGACTTTTTGAACAATACTCCTTCTTTCATGACATACTGGCTTATCTTCATCCGGAGAGTTCTGACCTCGTTCTCGTCTGTCGGCCAGACTCCTTCTTCTAAGCACTTTATAATTGGAGTCATCCAGTTATCTTCTTCCTCCTCAATAATCATGTTAATTTCCTAAGCATCCACAGACTTTGCATTTAGGACTTCTACCAACACCTCATTTGTTAAATGATTAAAAGCAACTGAAGCTGGCTTGCTTAGCACATCCGCCTTCTAAGTTCGATCCCGAGGGATATTTTCTATTGAATTTTTTTTTGAAAAGGGCTACGTGTTCCTTTGCTTTGGTGAGGTGCTTTGCCATCCCTTCACTACTTGCTACGAATTCGCCGTTTCATTGGCAAGCTACTAGCTTCGAATCTACCTTTACCTTTAGTGCTTGTACCTTCATCTTGTGTGCTATCCGGAGACCGGCTAACAATGCCTTATACTCTGCCTCATTATTGGTACTTAGGAAGGTTAGCCGGATAGCGTAGGTGTACTCTGTTTCGGTTGGATCAATCAGGACGAGACCCGCTCTGACCCCTTTTAGGCATGATGATCCGTCCGTCTATAAGGTCCATTCTTTTAGGCTCTCTTCGTCAGTCAGACTATATATTTCCAGATGTTTGGTTCCAACCGGGATTTCATTTATGAAGTCTGCTAGTACTTGACCTTTGATAGCGTTTCGAGGGACATACGTGATGTTATAGGCTCCAAGCTCGACCGCATATTTAGCCAATTTTCCGGACACTTCAGGTTTGTTGAGTATTTGCTTGATGGGTTGATCTGTGGTTACCCTGATCGGATGGGCCTCGAAATACCGACGTAACCTTCAGGACAGGTGAAGTAGACACAATGCTAGTTTTTCCAAGGGTATGTAATTTCGCTCAGCCTCATGAAGTGTCCGACTGACATATCGGATAGGTGTTTGCTTTCCTTTACAGTATGCCACAAGAAACCAGCTCACTGCATCTCGGGACGCGACGAGATATACATACAATATTTCCTTCGGCACTAGCGTGGTGAGTGTCGGCAGTTCAATTATTAACTTCTTTATTTCTTGAAATGCATGTTCTGCGTCTTTGGTCCACCGATAATCATCCTTATTTTCCTTCGTAATGTTTTTTAGTGTTTTAAAGAACGAGAGAGCTCGTTTTGCAGATCTGGAGAGGAATCGGTTTAGAGCTGCTAATTTTCCGCTTAAACTTTGCATTTTCTTCAAGGTTTTAGGAGATTGCATGTCAGCCATTGCTTTCGTCTTCTTGAGATTTGCCCTTATCCCTTCTGAAGTTACCATGTAACCCAAGAACTTCCCTTCTCCCACGTCGAACGAACATTTTTTCGGGTTTAACTTCATGTTGATCTTTTGGAGATTGTCGAAGGTTTCGGCTATGTCTATTATCATGCCTTGTTTAGTCTTTCTTTTAATGACCATATCATCAACATATGCTTCCAGGTTTCTCCCCAACTGCGTTTGGAAAGCTGAATCAACTAGCCGCTTATACGTAGCGCCTGCATTATTTAAACCAAACGGTATTTTCATATAACAATAGGTTCCTTGGTCGGTATAGAAAGCTGTTTTCTCTTCGTCATCCTCGGACATTTGGATCTGATCGTATCCCTTGTATGCATCCAAAAAGCACTTGAAGGGAAACCCCATCACTACCTCAATTTTTAAATCAATTTCTAGTAGTGGGTAGTAATCCTTAGGACATGCCGAATTAAGGTTCTTGAAGTCAATGCACATTCTCCATGTGTCATCCACCTTTTTCACCAACACTGGGTTAGAGATCCAAGTGGGGTATTTCACCGGCCTCACAATGCCAGCCCTAACCCTTTCTTCCACTTCTTTCATCACTGCTTGGCTTTTCTTGGTGCCTAAGACTCTTCGCTTTAGTGCCATCGGTGGTACAGAGACGTTAACGTTTAAAGCGTGCTTGATGATCCGCTTAGGGGCCTGAGTCATGTCTGAAGGTTGCCACGCAAACACGTCCATGTTGTTTTCAGTAAATTTATCAGCACTCTATGGAGAATTATGTCCTGATTGTTACCTTCTGCTCCGGAAAAGCAGGATTGAAAAGCACCTTTTCTTCCCCTGATTCTTTTTGCTCTTCTGGTTATGCCTCTTCCACCTTTTCCTCCCGCTCGAATTTCTTATTCTCAAACCACCAGCATTCATATACGGGTGCTGTCCAGGCGACCAAAGTAACGATTCCTCTTGGGGTGGGGAATTTTACCATGGCATGAATGGTAGATGAGACGGACCTGAGCTCTCTCGTCCCCATACGTCCCAGTAAGATGTTATACGGAGATGATGCTCTTACCATTGTAAATTTCATCATCGTCTTTTGACAGAGACCATCACTTTCGAATGTCACTTCTAGTTACACCTTCCCTATAAGGACTAATTGCTTTCTGGAGAAACCTACCAACTCTGTCTGGGTTGGAGTTAGGTGTGCCTTAATAGATGATGGTAAATTGTCAAAACAGTGTTCGAACATGACTTGGACCGCCGCCCCCTGGTCGACAAACACCCTTCGCACCAGATAACTTTCCACCTCGGCTTCTATTATTAGATAATCATCGAATACGTCATCGCTAGCACCAGGGGAAAAGTGATAGGGGTATTCATCCAATCCTCCTCTTGGCTACGCCAAAACTTGCGCTTCCGGCTATCGCCTCTTTCCCATACCATATTGATCACTTTTCCTTTTACCGTTATTGTTCTTCGGTTGTCTTCCTCTGTTGTTTCCCTATTGTCTTACATCTTTGACCAAATGACTGAGTTTTCTGGACTCTAACGCTGCTTCTAGTTGTCTCTTCAGTTGATAGCAATCATTGGTGTAATGCCCCTTCTCGCCGTGGTAGTCATAATACATGTCCAGATTTTCCTTCTTCGGTGTCCCAATCATCAGAGGACATGGAGGTAGTTGTAGCTAAAGTTCAGTGGCCAGTATTTCCTTTAGCTGCTTGGTAAGAGAGTCCAGGCTGAGTTGGTTGACTTTTTACCTTCAGTTGTCATACCTCCGGTTGTGTGCCCGGGGAGAGACATACGGCTGATAATGATCTATGCGGTTGTGGTTATTATAGTTATCCGTCCTCGGATGTCCACTTCCGTACTTCATGCGAGGTGGCCGGTTTCCCCGATACTCCATGCGGTTGTGGTTATTATAGTTATCCGTTCCTTGTCCCTTCTCCGGGTGTTCCCCTTTTGGCAGCTCCGTGCTTTTGTAAGTTTCCTCCGACTTAACAAAATCATCTATCCTCCTCATCATTTCGGTCACCGTCTTGTGTACTTGGTCGGAGAACCGCCAAGCTAATTCGGGGCACTTTGAGTTACTCATGAATGTTGATATTTGCATTACCTCCGGAACATCTGGTATGTAACTCATTTCCTCGGTCCAGCGTTCCTTGAAATCAAGCAGCGTCTTATTGGCCCTTCAGATAATTTTAGAGACCTCTTGGGTCTTTACAGCACTTTCTCCTTAAGGAAAATCTTTCCGTAAATTTTTCTCGGAGATCCACCCAGTTATCTACGCAACCGTTCGGTAACCGGTCGAACCAACCTCGTGCCGAACCGTCTAAAGTTTGTTGGAACATCCTACACCACACCGACATCTCTCATTCCCCCTGATTAGCTGCTCCCACAAAGCGAGTAACATGATCTTTCGGATTAGTAGAGCCATCATATATCTTCATATTTGTAGGCATACGGTGGCTTGGGGCCGAGAATTCGATGATCCATCTGGTGAATGGTGATTTCAGAATCTCTTTGTATGGTTTCCGAATGTCTTCATCTTGTCCGTCCTTAAACCCACCATCAACACCCTTTCCCTTTCCACCTCTGTCTTCGTCATCAAAAGATAGGCGAATGGGCTGGATCATTGCTCCTGATAATTCATTATGTTGTTTGATGAGGGCCTTGAGTGAGGACATGTGATCTAGGATTTGGTCTTGTAAACTTGGTGAATCGTTAGTGTTATCATTGTTCGTGGTGACTTGGTTTACCGGTGTCGCCGGATTGGGAGTAGGACCTGTCATTCTAAACTCTTGGTAGTTAGGAAATTAGGTCCCACGAAAAGCGCCAATTTTGTTGAAGTAAATCTTGCTCACTGACTTTCGGGCACGTTGCAGGTCCCTTAAGTCGTTTATAGTCCGATGCTCCTACACACAAGAAACAACACGCCTTAGCCTCGCCTCAGGTGTGACCCCAGGACCAAGCTTCGACGTGAGAATGAGCGAATGATATGTATGAAAATGTGAGTAGAGTGCTACAGTGTCAGAGAATTGAATGAATGAATAATGAATGTCTTTGGGGTATTTATACTACCCAAAGATGTACCTGGATGACGTTGCGAGCCGTTGACCTGACACCCGACATGCGGCTGACAAGTGAGGCCTTGTTGGTTCAGTGCTTTCGAGATGCTTGGGGCAGTGTGTCAGACGGGGTGTCAAGTCTTGGCCTTTAGGATGAAAACAATGCCTGCTAGATAGGGACCTTACCTATGT